>OVBA01003387.1:0-24141 GCA_900406435.1 Lepidium aucheri | reverse complement strand
AATAAAATGGTTAGAGAACCCAGAGTTGTAGATCCAGCAATGCTGCCAAGACGGTTGATGGCTGAAGGAAGGTACCCAGGGGATGGTAGAATAAACGCTTACTCCAAGCCAGAGTACCTTCTGGACATAGCTGAAGCATTTGCCGGAAGTGATGAGTTTAATTATCTGAAAGACTCTGCGTTTGGACACTTGTTTGATTTGCCACTTCAAAGATGCTCGATTTCTGGGAGACTATTCCATAGTATGTTGTGCCGGTCATTTGTGACAGCAAAAAGCATGAGCTATGGTATGTATTTGGTGGACAACCAATGAGGTTCTCGCTAAGGGAATTTGCTATACTTACCAGGCTTAACTGCAACCCGTATCCAGATACGGACCATACTTGCACAACAAACGCTAGTAGAGAAGAGTTCGCCTTACTGGAATACACTTTTTGGCGATGAGACAGATATAACAATCAAGAGCATAGTTCAGTGGTTGAAGAATGACGCAAAACTACCAGAAGAGAAGAGGATGCCGCGGTCAAAAGCATTGCGAATGACTCTCATTGTTATTGTGGAGGGTGTTTTGATCTGTGGGTCACAACCAGTGAAGCCTACACTTGAAGTGGTAGAAATGGTTAAATACTTGGAGCTGTTTGAAAGTTATCCTTGGGGGAGAGAGTCATTTTTATTGACCCTTCGAATGATTCAAGTTGGGAAGAAAGTTCTAACAGAGGTTGCTATGGTGAAAAAGTTGAAGCAATCACATACATCAGCCCACGGGATGCCAATTGCACTACAACTTCTTACCTTAGAGTGTAACCCAATGTTGGCAAACTTATTACCACGTTAGGCTGAAGAATGTTCATTTGCAAAGTGTAATTTGCAGAGATGGGGTAGCTTGCGATTGTTTCACAACGCAAATATATTGGATGTAGAAAGAAAAGACAAGGTAATGATAAAGAAATTAGATATATGGTTGTATAAGAGGGTTAAAATTGATAATTTTGATTGTAATGGAAAAATTTAACAGCTGGTGGTGAAGAGCATACTGCCCGGAGAAACAAGAGACGATGTGACGTGGGAGGATGAAGTTGGTGACCCTAGGGTGTCATATCTAATGAGCATTATCGAGAAGGCTGTAGAATTCAGTAATGATTGCTGGATCGGTGGGGATGAGGGAGAACCAATCTTGGTGGCAGCACTGTAGAAGAAAGGAAAAACAAAAGAAAGTAGGGGAGGGGTAAAGAAAAAAAAATGAAAGCAAAAGTTGGTGGAAAGTTAATAACAGAAGAGGAGAGGAATGCTGTTGAAATCAATAGTATAGTGGAAGCAAAAGTGAAAGAGATGTTAGCTGAGGAGAAGAAAAAACTATTCATGGATGTTGGTGATTATGTGATTGCAATTTTGAAGGACCAGGGGCTAATACAGGGTGATAATTCTTGTAGTCATCGCTCGTCTTCAATAAAAGGAGGAGAAAAGCAGGGGGGAAAAGAGAAGAAGGTTGGGCAATTTATGAAGGTGTACACGAAGTAATGGCGAGCGTGGAGAATAAACTATCAGATGTAAGTAAAAATCCATACAATTCTTAAATAGATTAAGACGAGTGCTAACCAGAAGGTGCAATGTAGGAGAAGAAAGATGGAAAGAAAGATGAAAAAGGGGAGGGCACTTATGAATTGCTAGATGTAGATGTTGTGTTAGCACCTCTGAATTGGGACAAAAATCATTGGGTGGTGCTGGCTATACTTTTAAAGGATGGAGTTATAGAGGTGTTGGACCCACTGGTCAATTTAAACCCTGCGAGGAAGATGATGAGGTACATGAAACCTATTTTGGAAGCACTACCAGTAGCAATTGAGAACATATGTGGAGGAAAGGTAGGGAGCGCAAAGTTGCCACAAAGTTTTGAAGTGGTGAGGGATGGAGATTGTTCTCAAAATGAGCGAGCTGGAGATTGTGGACCACTAGATGTGAAGTTTATCAAACTGTATGGGCAAGGACTAAGTTGCGAAGGCATTAGTGATGACATGGTTGATTATCTGTGGTTGAAGTATGCTATACAAGTGTTTGAGGAATATATCGAACCGTTCACCAAGTTTGAAGAGAAATAAAAGGGTGGGAAATGAATGAATATCGATGGTTGTTGTATTTGATGATGTTAACGATGTTTTAATTGGTAACTTTATAAGGTACAGGAGGGGGGTTAGTGTGTTACTTTATAAGGTACGGTAATTTTTCACTTTATTAGATGTTTTTCAACTGCAGAAGATTTGAATTTTATTTTATATTATGTAGGATAATTTGGTAAACCTAAGGTTCGAATGATGGCGAGATGGACAAAACGATAGCCTATCAGTATTTGTCAGATTAAGTGTTGGGATCATTCACGACATTGCGTTACTTAGGAATTTTTTATTTTTGTCCAAATGGAGAGGATACTGAGACAGTGTTGCATTATGTTGAAAGGGTTTTTATATGTCCATATGGACATAATAAATGCCATAATGGTTGATATTATAGAGGGATGAACCTAATGTAATGAGAAGTTGGGGTTTACCAAACGTTGGGAGTAATCATAATACCTAATTTGTAATTACATTTTTTCGCCATTAATTGGGAAAGAAAAATCTAGAAATTCCATTTTGTCCAGATCGACAACCAATCACATAAGGGTCGGCTACTTCATGCCGAGTCATTACTTAAGTATTGATTAGTTTTTGCCATATGGCCACAAAGCTGTGAAAGGGTTTTGTTTTGTACAAACGGTATTGTTTTGTCTGTATGGACATATTACTGACATGATTGTTCAATTTCAGCGTATCGTTTCGATATGTCGATATGGTTTTAATTAGTAGGATTGGAGAGAAATCAAAAATTTTCCATGATTATATATTTCATACGGTTGTATATTGTTGAATATGGTCATATAGTACCAGATATACAACATGTCCATATGGTCAAACATGTCCATAAGGTTAAATATGGACATATAGTTATGTCTATATGGTTATATATGTCCATACGGGTATATATGTCCATATAATTATATATGTACATATAGTTATATATGGATATATAGTTATATATGTCCGCATGGTTATATATGTCCATATGGTTAGAAATGTCCATATGGTTATATATGTCCATATGATTATATAACTCCATATAGTTTTATAAGACCATAGAGTTACATATGTCCACAAAGTTATATATGTCCATATAGTTGTATATGCCCTAAACACTTTTTACGTTCATATTGATTTAAATGTCCACATGGTTATATATATCCATATAGTAATATATGTCCATACTATGTACGTGTGGGTTAAATATGTATATCTAGTTATATTTATCCACATGGATAATTACGTCCATACAATTATATATGTCTATATGGTTATAAATGTCCATATGGGTATATATGTCCATATAGTTATATAAGTACATATAGTTTTATATGTCAATATAGTTATATATGCCCATATAGTTGTATATGGACATATAGTTATATATGTCCACATGGTTATATATGTCCATATGGTTATATATGTCAATATGGTTAGAAATGTCCATATGATTATATAACTCCATATAGTTTTATAAGACCATAGAGTTACATATGTTGATGAATTTATATATGTCCATATAGTTGTATATGCCCTAAAATCTCTTTATGTTCATATTGATTTAAATGTCCATACGGTTATATAAGTCCATATAGTAATATATGTTCACATGGTTATATATGTCATTATGATTAAACATGGACACGAGTTATTTTATGTCCATACGGTTAAATATGTCCATATGATTATATATGTCCAAATTACAAAACATGTACACATGGCTATATATGTCCATGAGATTAACATGTACACAGAATTTTATATATGTCAAATAGACAAAAGTTGATATTTGTCATATAGACATATAAATGACTTAATGGGTGAAACTGGACAAGTCGTTTGGTGATATACCTATGGTTACGTTATGTCAATACGGTTATGACTATATCCAAAAATGTCCATGTTATATGTTAAACCTATCTCAAGATACTAATTATAAGACGCTCAATAATGTCCATATGATAATATAACACTACGTTATGTCAATACAGAATTGGTACAATGTATAGGACATAACAAAACACATAATAACATATTACAAAAGTTGCATTGATGGAGTAAACAACAAAGCGGTAGGACATGAAGAAAAGAAACTTTAATGGATACTAGTAATACTCAAAACATATTAACAAACATTATGACTCTAAACCAAGAATAACATTCATGGAAAACATTGTCAATATCACATTCCTTGCCTTGTGAATCACTTGAAAAATCCTAGTTGAAAGTTTCTCAGTTGATGCTCATGCATGGTGGCTCAAAGTAGTACCACGACAGTGTCGGATAGGATCGAATCGTGACAGGGCCAATGGATCAAATAATATCAAAACATTGATCTGCAAATGTTTCTGCCATTTCAAATGAGGGGGAATCATCTAAAAACTGGATAAGTGTAGCCATTCCTGTCTGATAATCGCCAGCTGCAATTTGAAATATACCCAATGCAAATGACATTTCAAGTGTAAGGGGGTATGTATTGCTCAAAATTTCACAAGCTAGATCAATAGAACCTAGCGTTTCAGCAAGATGAATGCTTTCCAGGTAGAGAGCGTGGGTGTTACAAGCTTCAAAACAACGAACAAATATTGGCCGATGGGGTGAGGAAGGAAGGATGAGTTAAGATTCAAGTAGGAAAGTAAGCAGTAAGGCACGTTTCAGAACAGTGTTTTCTCTTCCGATATCTCTCCCAATCATACATGTCCCCATGAAATGCACCACGTTTTCAATGCCAACTTCGGAGACACAGGAGATAATAGTAACCAAGAAATGCTTTGGGAGCAAAAGTAACCCAAGAGAGGAGTTGTTTGTTCTTGCCATAAGAGAAGGGATGGAAAAACAGAGCAAAAAAAATGATGAGTTTGATAATGGAAAATGAGAGGCATTAAGAAGAGAGAAGTAAAGAGGATCGATAAGCATTGGTGGGAATAGGAAATACCAGGAAAAGTATATCGGATCATCTGTACACTACATGGGGGAGAAAGAAGGGAAATAATTAACTTTTGATTTGACGCGTCTATCCATAGGATAAGAATGTCAGCAAAAGAATATATATATATATATATATATCCAGTCAATGTCATGTTCAGCATTAAAGCAGAGTGGAAAATTTAGTTAAAACAGTATTCATGTTATATATATATATATATATATATATATATATATATATATGAATAGGTCACTTGGAAAGTAGGTTATGGAAAAAAAACTACGTGCCTGAAATGACAATTTGAGAAGTATGACTCCAGGGAGATTTGTGTTTGACATTGACATCATGAACAGTTAGCTTACTATTTTTCTATTGGCTAGAATTTTATACCAGTACATATGTTTTCCAGTTATAGAAGGAGAAAAATATATTAAAAGTAAAAAGATTTGTTCAGATGATTGAGACGTAAGTGAGGGGATGGAAACACTTAGATAAACAGGAAATGAAGTACCGCCTAAGACAGTCACATCAAATTTTAGGGTTGGATAGTTGACAATATTATTAAAAAATATGTAAGGCGCGCGAGGAAAAATATAATAAGAGAAATATAATTAATAATTGTTTGGCGAAGAAAGTGACGAGTACGTAAGAAAGAGGATATAATAGTTCAATCGTAAGTGTTTGTAATGTAGAGTTGGGGTGTAGAATGTAATGATGACTTATACGGCGAAACCAAAAATCTGGAGGAATTGTCTGAGTAGGCATTTATTAATGGAGAGGCGATGGGGATTGACTTAACAGGAGTGGACTTTAAGAGGGAGAACCAGGATGCAATCCAAGTTTCAATTCTTCGATATATATATATATATAAACATGATAATATTGCAAGGTACAAAAAATGTTCTACGATTAATTTGCCATTGACCAGAAAATAATGTCCTTTTCCCTGGAGGATATATATGAATATCATGTCCACAACATCCCAAAGAGACAAAGACATTGCAGATAATGTTATAATTACGAAGTTCAATATAGCATTCGGTACGAATCATGATAGGAAAGGAAGTTGCATAAAGCTTAGTATTCCAGACGACCTCATATAGCATTCTTGCAAGTGGTCCTCTTGTGGCCAATACCCTTGCATCGCGTGCACTTCGGCCTACTACCCTGTAAGGGAAATGTAGATGGCATAACAGAGAAATGAGTTAAAAGGTGAAAAAGGAAAGGATTTAACGAATGATATAATAGATAAATATAAAAACTCACTAAATACTCCCCCTTAGACAGGATTCTCAATTTCTTTGGCCTACCAGATGATCTTTTAGACTTAGGAGGATTGACAGATACATCATTAATAGTAATAGAAATCTCTGATCTCATTAGGAACAGGGTAAAACACACCTAGATACGTCATTTACCATGACTCAACTGAGTAAAATTCTCCAACTAAAGAGTACATATCAACATTTTTAACACCAACAACAGCTAGGACATGGTAACAGGGGATATAAGTTTGAATATCAACATCGAAGACCTTGCAAGAACAAGTTTTTTGGAGTAGATCCACTTTGAATACGCAACCGGTACTATCATTCACTTGGTAAATCCATGGTGATGATGTTAGAACGGCACACTCAGTTGCAGCACGTAACCGGTCAATTAAAATATCCTCCACTTGAGGAGTGCATAATGTCCCTGTCTTCAAGCTAATTAAGCTCCCTCCTCATAGAAAACCAACGCATTAAAATGGATCTAATAAATTCAACTATCGATACAATAGGAAAAACCACTGCTTTGCCAATAGCTGCGTTTAAGAACTCGGCTATGTTACTGCTCATGATGTTATACCGTTGACCTGGAAAATGAGCCAACGCCCAATGGGAAAATCCAATACCTTTGAGGTATTCAACACAAGAAGGACTCTTTTCTTCTATTTGAGAGAACCAATGTTTAAAGTCACCAAGAGTGAAGGATCTAGCTGCCTTGGAAACCAGCGTGGCGAGCCATGTACTCTTGAACTTATCATTAATATTTATGAAAAGGTGAACTACACAAGCTCCGTGTAGAGCAAGAGGGTAGACATGCTTTAGAGAAGAGTACATAGATGCATGTCTATCCGAAATAAAAACAAGATCATTATGGTCGGGGACAAATAACTTCAGTTGCGTGAAGAACCATGTCCATGCGGTTTCGTTTTCTCCATCAACAACTACAAAACCGAGGGGGAAAATTTGCATTTTCCCATCTTGTCCACTGGCAGTTAACAAGCAACCTTTAGATTTGCCCTTCATTTGGGTACCATCTATGACAATAACCTTTCTAAGAAGTTTAAAACTAATGATACACGGACCGAAAGCAAAGAACAAATATTTGAATAACAGCTGACCTTCCATGCTGGGGGACGTCTTAAGTTCATATATTGTCCCCGGATTTGATTGGGACAACAAATATAGGTACGTGGACAAAAAGTTGTAGCTCTCTTCGTCGGAACCTCTGACTTGACGAAGGGCAAGCTCTCTCGCATTCCATGCTTTTGTATAAGTGATGATGACATTCATTTTAGACAAAGTAATTTCAGGAATCTCACACGCCCTTGGACCAGACTTACCATGTCGGAATTTCCCACTTAGCAAATCAGCAAGAATGTCTGCTGTAAAATTTTTGCTGAAATGAGATCTAGTCTTCACATCACAAGTATGTTTCAACTCAACCTTCCAAACTTCTACACTATCAGCGTCGTCGGAAAATTTTCCAAAAATCCTCCATTTACAATTTTTATCACCACATGCAGCAACTATTTTGGCCTTATCTGTTTTTTGAATTTTGCAATGGAATAAACGTTCCACAGCGTACAAGGAGACAGCACGCTTGAACTCCTTCTTGTTTTCAAAAACCCTACCAAAAAACATAGCATCTGCAGCACGCCTCAAATCCATATTGACATTATCGCCCACTCCTCCACACATGTTGTCCAACATAGGTGGGGCGTTGCATAGGAGAACTAGTTCATGGTCATTACTAATTACGTCCATATCAGCTTGCTTGTCCTTCGAAAGACAAAATTCTTCATCGTCTTCCAGCTCCAAATCATCACAATCCACATCTCTAATACTAGTTATGGAGGCATCTGCTACCCCAGCCCTGAGATTGTCGGCTGTCGTACGAGCAACGCACAGTAGCAAAGGTGGGGGGGAGAATAGTAGAAGAATCTTGTTTTGGATTAATTTCTTCATCAAGGGAGGCTATGTCCATGTCGTCGATTCCCAGATCAAAAGAGGGATCGGGAATGTTTGTCCTCAAGCCACTATCTTTTGCTCGGGGACTAGGTCGACCTTTAATGGAATTATAAAGATCCCAGTCAGCTGGGTATTCACGGTTAATTAAATCAGTCCAATAATCAAAGTCGTATGAGTTACCTTCGTAATCGTTATCCCTATACTCATCATTATTGTGGTTAAGATTAATAGCTCCAGTGCAATGGAAGGGTTTGGTCTTTTTCTGAAAAGCAAACTCCCCAGATAGAGTAGGCGTGCTTTCAGCCTTGCATATTAACCTCTTTTCTTTTCTAGCTACGCAAAGAACTTCAACATGAGCAACCTCCCTCATAACTTCATCGTCTTCAAAACATATATCAATTCCAAGAACTTCATCTCCAGAGAGTAGGGTAGTGGCGGACGTGGGTCTTGTCAATGTTAAGCAAAGGTTCAACCCTTTAGAGTTTGCCAAGAGGTTTTTGAAATTTTGAAACCCTATGTCATTTAAGACCTTAACAGGTGGCATCTTTGCTTGGGTAAATGATGTCGATTCAATTGGTTGCCAGTACGCAAGAGAAGCTATAAAATCTCCTGCATTTGCACAAAACTCCTTCAAGACCCTTTCTTTGAAGACATTAAAAGTGTCACGTTGTGATACACCAACAAAACTACCAAACTCCTCTTTCATGATTTTAAAATGCCATATGCCAGTCTCACTATACTCCCAATCACTAGGAATGACCAAGATGTAGTTTTCCATCGTAAGATTTAAGATTTTTACTTGTATAGTAAATAAATATTATTATTGAATAAGGTGATATCGATGTATGTAAGGAATAAATACATTGAGAATGAGGGTTGTGGAGAAACAATTTCGTACCTTATCTCTGCTTCAAGAAGAATAGCAAGACCAAACATCTCGTAGAAGGACAAGTTTGACATAAAATAGTATTTGTAGGTGAATGACAAAGTGAAATGGGGACACTATTTTGACCTAATTTATGTGAATCATGGGAACAAAGGATTTGAAAGATGAAATTTGATTAGTGAAAGGGCGGTAAACATTTTAAAAGAGTTTCACATTTTAGATAGGCTTTATGTAAAAGAAAATAAAAATAAAAATTAAAAACAATCTGGTGACATGGACATCGACAAGCTATTTTGGAAAAGAACAATATTAAAATGAACTAAGTTGAAGAATGTGTATATGGCCATTAGATCTCTCTCATCTCACACTGGTGTCTCTCTCTCATCTCACACTAGTATCTCTTTCTCTTGGAGTGTTCTCCAGATAATGAGTTCGAGATGCGATAGTTCAAGCTCTCAAACTTCAAAGATCCGCAGGATCCCAAAATCGTGTTTTTGTGGGTGGGGGATACGAGTGTTGACTTCAACAACAACAGATAATCCTAGAAGGCATTTCTTCAGATGCGAGACTATGAAAAAGGTACATTCATAACATAAGAATCCATGGAAAAATTTCTTTGCTTAAATTGTATTCCGCCTTGCAGAATCATCTATTTAAATGGGTTGATACATCCACGTTCGAAGAGGTAGATGACCTTTTACCAAAAGTTGAAAAGGTTCTTACAGAAATCCAAATTTTGAAGGAAGAAACCGCAAAGCTTAGGGCCAACATTCAGATGGTAAACAGGAATGTGGAAGAAGTCAAGTCAAAGTCGGACTATATGAAACCCATTTTGGTAATGATATGTTGCATTTTGGTGGTTGACATAGTTAAGTTTTGATATCCAAAAAAATGTAGTTAAATGTCAACGTTTGGTGTTATTGTTTTTGGAAAACAAGGGAAGTAGCTATGAATGTCTATGTGGGTTATAACACTGACCAGAGTTAATGTGTATAAATGTTAAACATTCGGAGAAAAACAAAGTGGACAAATATGGTCGAGTGTAGATAAGTGCGTAGAGAAATATGTACAACGCGTAAATGAACAAATGTGGTGTAAACGGAAGTTTTTGTGTAAGTTTGTGTTATGGTGTAGAGAGGAATTGAGGAATTGTTTGGAGCATATTGTCGAAAAGGACAAAAAGTTTTTATAAGTTGAGGAGATGAGATAGCAAAACAGGCATATCGATGTGGAAAAAATCATTTTGCTTGACGGAGGGACAAGAAATATATAAATAAATGCCTTAAACAGCTGTGGAAAGAGAATTATATTAAAATTTGATTCGACAATAATAAGTGAAAATTGTCCATGTATATATGTACAAACATGGACATGTATATATATTACGATACGTCCATGAAATAAGGGAAAATAGACATAAAAAATATAGAATTTAGCGGGTAAAATTTGTAAATGAATTAATAAAAAATTAAGGTTATTATATTAATGTGTAATGAATATTATTGACTAAGTTTGTTATGAATGTCCATAAATTAAAATTAATATTGGAAGGGGACTAGAAGGTGGGAAGAAGGATTCATATTGATCTTAGGAATGAACAATGACTAACTACCCATGTCCATGTAAACGATGTCCATGTATAATAATAAAAATTGTAATCATTACCTTTGTCCACGTCTATGGCAAACGGTTCAGTACTTAATTTTTTGTCGTTTTCTACAGTCTACTACTTTTCCCGCCTACTGTAATTTGGTATACCAAGGAAGAAAGCAATGATGACATTTTTTTAGTTAACCCATGAATCTTTGAGATCGTGACCGCAAACAGTGAACTACACAGATAACTACCACTTTGTCCGTTCATGCATGTCAATTTAGTGCATCCATGACATCACGTCTGTCCGATTTTTAAGGACAATATTAGCATATCAGATAATAGGCTTTTGGAATTTGGGTGTTTTGCAGCAGAGGTTATATACATAGAAATAGTGATTTAGAAGGTGGTTTGTTATTTGAAAAGTCAGCACAAAAAACAAAAAAAGAAAGGCACGAACTTTGAACCAAAGCAGTTGTAGAAAGTAGTGAATTAGTCGAACAAGCTATGGATCTCTTCCACCTGGGGAGAAAGGACACAACCATTTTTGTGCCAAAACGAGTCATCGGGGCATTCAAAATCCGTAACAGGAAGAGCATCATGGTGATGTGACTTAACACCTCTGAGCAAAACACAAAGGATATGGCAGAGGATATACCAAGCCAATGGGACTTTCAGGTGCCGATTAAGTTGAGAGTCATGGACGATGACGTTGTCCAATTCATCTTCGAAACAAAAAGGGACTGGGAAATTGCAATCAAGACGTAGCCAATACTGTATAAAAGATGGCCTGTAGCAACGGCGAAATGGGAGGAACACACAATTCCTAGTTTTCTAAAAACCATTAATGTGTGGGTTAAAATAAAACAGATCCCGAAGAAGTTTGCGTGTAAGGAAGCGATTACAATCATTGCTCACATGCTTGGCACAGTGCAGGAGGCCGATGTTGATGAAGAGACGGTACCAGAGAATAGAGTAATCAGAGCAAAGGTCAGAATGAGGCACGAGAACTGGTTGAAATTCTTTAAAGTTGTGGAGGTGGAAAACAATGATGCGTTTCAAGTAGAGTTGGAGTATGAGGGAATCCCTAATTTCTGCCTTAACTGCCAGAAAGTCAAGAACAACACATCAGATGACAAGTACAAAGTCAGACAATCGGATTACCTAAAAAGTCCAATGGATGTGATCTCTGATAGTGAGGCTTCGTTTGACCTATCCCCTCAACGAGCAGAAGAAGAGGAAGAAGATGTGGCTACTTCTAGTGGGACAAAAAAGCGGGCAATAGAGACTGATGCGACGGTTGCGCCGGAGCCAAAGAAAAAGAAGGATACTTAAATGTATCAACTTTCTACTCAAGTAAGTTAAAGTCTGATATGTTTTTTGGTTTTTTATTTTGAAAATTCTGAAACACTGCTTAGTTTTTACTTTTGTTTATGGAACACTTCTAGTAATGTTTTGTTGACTTTAACCAATTTTGTTTCTGCCTTGATTATTGTTGTTGCCTTTGCTTATGCATAGTATGGTGATTTGTCTATGTCAATATCTCGAAAGTATGTTGATTAATCCAGACCGGACATGTATTGCTTTTGTTAGAGGCGGTTAAAGTTAGATGTTCCCGTCCATATCACGATCATTTAGGTAGTTGACAATGACAGACGTTTAACAGATTTGCCCTGGGTGATAAAAATTATAAACATAATGTCCATATCGACATTGTAGTGGAAGATAAAATTTCCATGTAGATAGACAAAATATGATGATATTTATAGTTTGTCTATGTCCATGGATATAAAAAAGGAAATATTTGTTATATTATATGACCACAACTAGATACGTGAGTAATAGTTTGTATAGATTTAGAAAAAGAGTAACTTTTGTTTTGTCCATGTGGACATGAAAATGAACTACGTCCATATAGACATCATTTATTTATGTCCACGTACATATATATTGACAGTTGTCATCGCACATATCGGGATCAGTTATAAAGGTGGTCCCTTGTAGGCTTTTGAAATAGTTGTCCATCTACATATGAGTCTCGCATAGAAAATTCAATATGGACTAAAAAGATAAATACCGGCGTATTTGTGTCCATATAGACATCCTTTGTTAATGTCCATCTAAATAGAACTGGTCATTTGACCAGGACAATATAGCGATCATTTTTGGTAATTGGAATATCAGGCGTAGAATACATTTGTCCATGTCCAGTCACACAATGTTTCCGTTCAGTCACACAACGTTGTCCATATAGGCTACCGCAGCCGTTCAGTCAAACAATGTTCTTCATCCTCTTCGAACATTATTTCATATGTCCATGTCCAGAAAATTTGTCATTGCCCATATCTCGAAAAGGATGTTATTTTTACTTTGTCTATGTCCATGGATATAGAAAAGGGAAATGATTGTTAAATTATATGACCACACCCAGATACGTGAGTAATACCTCGAATAGACATAGAAAAAGATACAATTTGGATTTGTCCATACAGACATGTGAATGAATTATGTCCATATGGACATCCTTTGTTTTTGTCCACGTACATATACATTGACATTTGCCCACTCCACGCATTTATATTAGTAGTCCATCTCAATATAAGGGAGAATAGAAAACTCTATATGGACAAAAAGGGAAATGGCGTCGGCCCATATAGACATCTTTTGTTAATGTCCATCTAAATAGAACATGCCATTTGACCAGGACCATAAACAAAGGATGCCGTATTATTGGTAATTGTCAATAGCAAGCGGATAATACATTTGTCCATGAATGTATTTGTGAGGACTCTGACCGAAGATCGATGTGGGGGAAAACGGGTAGGGAGAAAATGGTTATATTGCAAGAAAGAGAAAGAGGGATAGAGCATTTTAGACAAGAAAGAATTGAGTATGACATTTTTGACAATTTCAGCTACAAACAGGGTAGAGTTGACAATTACCTCTTTTGGTAAATATACAAGTAGAAAATGTAATAAAAAGAGTTCTTTTGAAAGTGGTCAATATCTAGCATGTTGACTTTTACTAAATCTAATTATAAAAAAGAGGAAATATTCAAAAATGCTTCAAGAAATATAAACCACAAATGAGAATAGCAAAAAGTTAGATCTGTTACGGTTAAATATGGACAATCAAGACAATATATAAACCCTAACATTGCTTCTTCATTTCTTCCATGTTCGAAGTCACAAACTAGTAACGTAGTTTATTTTTTGAACCCATCTTTATTATTTTATTTTTATTGTTGAAAACAAGTAAAGTAATAATAAAGATGGGTTACAAATCTGTGTTCGTAGTTGCATTCTTAGTTGTTTTTGTTTCTCCGGTGGTTCTAGCCACCGATACAGCACCGATTCCAGAAAATAAAGCCCAAATCCAGCAATGGTTCGAAGCCAATGTTCAACCCTTTGGCCAGAGGAAAGGCACGCTAGACCCTGCCCTCGAAGCTGCTGAAGCATCGCCGCTTATTATCACAGTAAGTTTATGTAAAGAATATCTCACGTCGAAAGGAAGATGAATTCTACTATGACATAATATAAGAGATAACGCTATTTCTATTCATTATCGATTGCGTTAATTCGAATGAAAATCTTATTGCAGGTGAATCAAAAAGGAGGCGGCGATTTTAAGACTTTGAAACAAGCGATCCAGAGCGTTCCAACAGGAAACACAAAGCGTGTGATCATCAAGTTGGCTCCAGGTATATACAATGAGAAGATCACGATCGACAAAGGTCGACCATTCATTACATTGCTTGGTGAACCTGGTTCAGAAACGGTCATAACCTACAACGGAAATGCCGCTAAATACGGAACCGTAGAGAGTGCAACTCTTATCATCTGGTCTGATTATTTCATGGCAGCTAACATCATCGTTAAAGTATGTAATAATAAATACATTCTTTCTACGTTATTGCATTACATTAATTGCTACTAACTATATGATTTGGTTATTCTATAGAATGCTTCTCCAATGCCTAAAGCAGGTACACAAGGACAAGCTTTAGCTATGAGGATCAATGGTGATAAAGCAGCTTTCTATAACTGTAAATTTTACGGTTTTCAAGATACTCTTTGTGACGACAAAGGCAATCATTTCTTCAAGGATTGTTACATTGAAGGAACCTATGACTTTGTCTTCGGAACCGGAGCTTCCTTGTACTTGGTAAGTTACCTTAAAATTATTATCTTTTTTTTTTTATCTTCTAACATGATATATATACTACATGTTTAAATATCGATATATATATTTGTACATAAATTTGATAGAACACGCAATTGCACGCTGTTGGAGATGGGATAAGAGTGATCACAGCACACAGAAGAATGAGTGAAAAAGAACAAAACGGATTCACATTTGTGCACTGTAAAATTACTGGAACCGGAACTGGAATCTATTTGGGACGGTCTTGGTCGAGCCATCCAAAAGTCATCTATGCTTTCACAGAGATGACCAGTGTGGTTAACCCAGTTGGATGGAGGGAGAACTTTGTTCGTGCATATGACAAGTAACAACATTTCACATAATCTTATTCACAACATTATATGAATATAAATTGAATTGGATCGATATTGAGTAAGTTGTATAAATTGTTGCAGGACGGTGTTTTATGGAGAATACAAGTGTTTTGGACCAGGATCACATGTGGCTAAGAGAGTGGATTACACACAAGATATTGATCAAAATGAAGTTAGACCTTTCCTCACTCTTGGTAACATTAAGGGCTCCAGTTGGCTACTTCCTCCTCCTAAATTCTAAGGTTTTTTTTGAAGGACAATAGTGGTTGTAACTGTCCTTTATCAAACACTTGTTTCGCAATTTATAATGTCTTTGTCTCCTTTTTTTGATCGCAAAAAGTAGACAAGCCTCCCAATTAATTCAATTAATAAAAGAATCTTAAACAACTTTGCAAGGACGAAACTGCAAGCGAGTCATAAACAAAATGTGTTTGTCTCCTTGAGGTTAACGTTGTCAAGAGATTTTTTTGACTATATGTAAACTAATAATGCATCTCAATTCGAAAATTTCCTTTCCATATCTTATATGAATTGACTACACATTTACTTCTATACTATATTATAGTCCATATGTTTTCTTATACTTAATGTTTCTGATTTTTCATATAAATTAAAAAAATAATATTTTTTTCTATTTTATTACAACTTCCAAAATAATCTAACTAATCATAAATCAATCTACATAATTTAAACAATCAAAAACACTAAAAATGCACTAAATTTTGCATAGAAAACTAAAAACATCAACTAAAAATGAAACAATTTTTTTTAATACATCAGCTAAAACTAAAGGAGTATATGTTAGTTGTAGGACTAGTTGAAACTAAGACCCAAAGCTAGACAAAACCCAAAATCGAGAAGATCCCGAATAGACCTAGACGAAATCGAGCTCGTATCAAAAAATAGAAAGGCAATTGGAGAATCTCTTAAGTTTGGCAAGATATAATTCTTAAATCAGACCTAACAATTGTTGGTTTTTATGAGAGTAAGCTCAACATAAAAAGTGGAGACTTCACTTGGTGAAGCAAACCACTTAACCCACTTAAAATAAATTTGATCTCAAGGAAGAGAAAACACCAACTTATGGTTGAATCCAACTGTAAAATGCCTTGTTGAATCCGAGAATATTATGGAGTAAATTGCTTCTAGCAAGGAGAAAACAATCTAGGTTGGATCTAAACCGTGTAAAGCATTTTACATTTGAAGTTTGTGTGTTAAGGAGATCTCAGATTCTAAAACCATTCATCTAGATTTGCCTAAACTTATATAAAGCATAAGAAGAGTTTGATGAAAATCTAAAAATGTTTAGGTAGAGGACTACCATTGTGCAACCTCTACACGAGCTAACTAACCTAGAATCGACATTGCAAACTACAAACTTAAACTTAAATAAAGAGAGAACTTTGGAAATACTTCTTTGTATTTTATGTGGATTTCATTAAAAAAGGGAATACGATTGGTATTTATAGAAGATTACAAAGGGAACACTCAACAGCTAAAAATCCTAGCTGAGCAGCCTCATGACCATTGGAGAGGAGAGAGGGATTGAGTTTCCCAAGCTTAAAAGTGACATCTTATTAATCTTGAACTTAGCATAAAGGAGAGCCACTTGTCTTCTTAAGCTTCCAACGGTCATCTTAGACTTAGTTAAGCTTCATTTAACAAGCTTAGATAACATTCCATTTAATTAGAATCAACAAATTTCATAATTTAAAAATCATTAACTTTTTGTCTTGGCCGTTGACCCGTACCGCGGCACGCAGAATCTTGAGCCGTGGTACATAGAAGCTCGACTTACAGTACATGATTTCTCGACCCACGGTACGTGCTGAACTTGACCCACGGTACATACTGAACTCGACCCACAATACATGAAACTCCTTCATGCAATACGTGAAGACTCGACCTGCGGTATGTGCTGAACTCAGCTCGCAGTACGCAACCTTCCAACCATTGATTTTCTAGAGCGACCATTGACTTTGCTTGCAGTACGTGCCTTTCAACCTAATGGTTGTACTGCAGAACATAACCTGCTGCAATTGACTTTTTCCATCCAAACGTTGGTTTTTCCGTACATGAATCATCCGACCTTTTCATGATCTTTTGATGATTTGGTGACCCTTATGGGTCCTTGTTGGCCATTATTTTTCTTGGAGGTATTTGGAGTGGTTTTCGGCTTTGTCTTGATGACTTCGGTATTGACTCTCTTATTCTTCTTTTTCTTGACCTTAAAAGTTTTTGGCCTCTTCCTCTTCCTCTTGTCTCTTTGATATAGACTAATAACAAATAGAAGATTTCATAGATTCAAAACATCTCAACTGTTGATGTCCGAGATCAACTAAGTTTTTAGAGCCAAAGTGATATTAAAACTAAGAAAGTAGAGATTTTCGAACTAGCTCAAGAATAGAGTCTCAAATTAAAATTTTTATTAATTGAACCAAGACAGTACAGAAAGTAGGTTGCTAAATACTAGAATCAGATGATTTGACAATTGAACAACCCCTCTCCTTTTATAATCGTAGGCAAACTAACTTCCTCCTGAGAATACACTGCCACTGACTAAGTCCAAACTCTTCTAGCCATTGTCGCTTGACTCAAAGTTCGGCTGCCTTAACGTGCGGGATCCAAGCTTTTTCATGGGCCGGGCCTTCTGGACTTGGCTGTAAACTTGCGACGAATTTCACATGGACCTTACAGCGTGTTATTGACGAAGTGGCCGTAAGATCACAATTTACAAAGTCGGTTGTTGACAGGCCAGGTACTAACAATAATCCTCCAACTCATGTGTTTTGGCGGCTACGCTGACTCCATGAGCTTTATCTTTGGAGCTATTGCCTTTCCAGCACGTTTAGTTTTTTGTTTTAATTTGAAATTACTGTTCTGGAACGACTTCTCCTTATATCACGAATTTGTTTAAACTCAAAAAGATTCCTTTTTGATAAGCATTATCTCGCGATTCCCTTCTATACATACATGCGTTTGAACCTTATTCCCTTCAATCATATCTAAGAATTGAGGTTCACTAAGAATGAGCTATTACGTGATCATGGGAGAAGATGGTACATCCGCATTAGATCGATCCTGTAGCGGTAGATCTCCGGGTACATCGTACACTTGTTTATTTATCGTTGCATTATACATCCGCTCATGGGATCTTACACGCCCTCATCGGGTTACAAAACTTGTATTTCTCACTCCCGTTTTCATATTTTAAGGTAACTCTCATGGTTGGAATTCAACCCCTCATTATGGTGGGTCCCGCCCACGATCTCTCGTATATCACCGTTTGACATCAAATGATAAAAGCAAACTTCCTCCTCCTCCGGCGATCACTTTGGAGGTTACTCCTTCAACTTGTCCTTCCCGGACTAACAGCACTGGGAGAAGGTCGGACTTGCGAGAACCTTCTCCTAAACGAGCTCGAACTTCGAACAATGCTCGTGAGTAAGAAGAGACTTGCCAACCTAACGCACCTAGAGATGCCGATTCTGGCGGCGTCTTGACATACTAGTATCGTCATGGATCATCATCCTCCAGTCCAAAGTTTTGGTGGGGTTTTCAACATAACAGAGACTGTCTGATACTTGAAGATAGGCAGGGGATGACTACCATTTTGAGGCACTCCAAGCCTCCAGGATGTATAATCCCTACGTTGAGGGATATTTCTGAAAAAACTAACTACTCAGAAGCCCTTGAAGCCTTTATTTATGTCAGTTTAGCGTACCTTTCCTGTCTCCTTGTTTCTTAGCCACATCTCTCATTTACTCTATCTTTTTCACAGGCTATTGGTGCGTTTCATAGGTGCGTGGGTGGTTACAAAGCTGACCGCTTGGGCTCAAACACCAAGGAGCCAAGCAAGACGGTCAACACGCTTACCAACATGCTGAGCTTTGGTCACGATCTCGCCAAGATTCAGAAGTTACTCTCCGAGATGACATCCCTAAGTAGCAAGGTTACTAAACTCAAAGATCAATTGCAACGTGAATGTGAAGCTTGGGACGAAGCTCGGGAAACAAATATTGAAGCAGCAGTCACTGCTTCAACAAAAGACTTGGCTGCTAAGTATCATGAGCGCTACGCTTAGCTAAAGGCTAGGCTCGACAAGCAAAGCTTAGAGGGAGGATTGGAGATTAAGGTGGCTGAAGTTAACGCATGCCTTACATGATTGGGAGGATTAGGAAAGGTGACCTGGACCTTGAAAGCGAAGAGGCTCGCTTAAAGGATAAGCACGTTGACTTTTGAGCTCGACCTCGGGATAGCAGTTGCTTCCGACGTGAGTGGTGGAAATCTATTGGGGGTTGTGGTTTGGATAACCCGATGGATCTTAACGTTTCTCAGCTTGGTTATCTTGACACTACTCGTCGCATTACTTAATGGTCGTTTCACTTTGATTTAGTCCGCTTTTTCCCTTTGGTTATCTTTGTAATAAACTGACGAGTTCGTCAGGCATTTGATTTGTTTCTTTTTGTTCCCATTGTTTTTTATATTCTTGTTATTTTGTAGCCTATCATTGGTTTTAAGACAATAATTTCTCACATGTTCGGGTCTTGTATGGTTCTCTAATTCATTATTGTTTTGGTTAGCTCGTTGTTGGGTTTAAGACAACAACTTATTTGGTTTTTATGCAGTCCCACCAGGTGATCAGTCTGGTATACTTCACTTGTTATTGCTCGCGGACTAGTAGCCCGAGCTTTATTATTTACTTTGTTATTATTATTATTGTTCTGTTTGTGGGCGTATGATTTTCCCAACGTTTTTTGTGGGCCGAGCCTGGAAGACCCAAATGGGCTTGGCCCAAGACTTCCAGGCCATGACGCTTAGATGGCGCATGGAAGTGTGACCGTTTGAGTTCCAACGCGTGCTTCTTCTGCACCATCGGATTTACTTTTTGAAAGCATGGTCCATGTGGCGCACATCGCTGCCATGATGCGTGCTCGACAGTTCCCGAGGGAGTGAGCCTTAAAGTTGAAGAGACATCCCTCACTCCTTTCATCTATTTCCTGGAGCGTTTCAAGGCCGCCATTGTTACTCTGCTCTAAGGTATTTCCCACAAATCTTACTTTTCTTTCTTCCTGTCTTCTCTACTTTTTTTTTGCTTCGAATGTCAACTGTCTCTCGTCCTACATTTGAAGACACCGAGAGCGTCAAAATGATTCGACCTCTGCGGCAATGGAATATAAGGAAACAGCAGAGGGGTCGCCCATCAAGGCATGATTCCGCCAGTGAGATCTCTACGGACAATGATGTCATCAACTCTGTCGATAGCTATGTCGAGGATGAGGTCTACCACTCGACACCACTAGTCGGATAGGAGAAATTTGGTCCTCATCCTTGTTTTATTTTCACCCGTAAACTTCTCAACCTTTTTGGTGAGAAGTACGGTTTCCCGAAGGATGTGGTCACGTTAGTTCCTAGGGAGGGGATGTCGCCGGAAGTTCTCCCAGAAGGCTTCTTATGCGCGCACGCGCTATATTTCAAGGAATGCAGGCTCCAGTTTTCAATCTCGCTTGAGCTGCAAGCGTGGTTAGATGCCATAGGGATGTGCTTTACCCAGGCGTGCCCGTCAGTCATCTGGACAGTGCTGACAATTTTTACCCGAGCAACAGAGGTTTGACGACCGATAAGTGGTCCAGAGTTGATTTGGCTATACATCGTGAAGAAGAATCCAGGTGGTCGCTGGACCTACTATGTATCCCCTAGAAAGGATCGAAAGGTTGTAGACAACCTTCCAAACAAGGATACAAAGAAGCCTGATCAATATTTCTTCTTCAAGATTTGTCCTTCAAGTATCGGTGATTTTCCTCTATGGTGACTGCGCACTTCTTGGTCACTCAAACTCGATGGGCACTTGGAGTCCACAACTTTGACTTTTTTCTTTTCTTTTTTATGCGTATTATACCTGCTCGATTATTCGCGACAACTGATTTACTTTTCCCTTTTATTTAACTTTTGCAGGTAGTTTTAGTTGCCCTCCGACTCCAGAGCTCGTCGAGTTTGCTGCTACACTCAGGGCAGGAGGTGCAGCCTGGACTGCTTTCACTCGGGAGAGATTAGACGCTGCTTTCTGGTCTCTGCTTGCTGGTAAGAACATTTTAACACCAGCGTTAAAAAATTTGCATCTTAGCTCTCCTTTCTTATTTTTCACTCATCAATTTGTTTTTTCAGTTCCGGAAAATTCTTTGATCATACGTGACGAGCCAAGGCCCAATCGTAAAGTACGGACCAAGCACTGTCAAGCTACAGAAAGAAGGAGAATGCCTATTTCACTTTCGGCTCGTTTAGTCAGGGACTTCGCCGCTGGAGTTACAGTGGACGATTTATCCCCCATATCTGCTCCCCTGCCAACTCTTGCAGCTCTGCCTCCTGGCGCTTCGACTGACACTCCTGAAGAAGTGGGCTTGGATGCTCGTATGGAGGATGAAATTACACCGTCGTTCCAACTGAGAGAGAGCCACCAACTTCAAAGACGCCTCCGGCTAGTACTGGTCTTGAGTCTGATCGCATGGAGGTTGACAGTAGGGGGGCTAGCAGCAAAATGCCCACTTCCTCTACAGTCTTAGCGCCGGTAACACTCAAAATCACGGCCTCTTTGGCCATTTCCGTTTCAACATCGACTCAAGTTTGAGCTCCACTGCTGTCTTTGCCAAATGTTGTCGAAGCAGTTGCCGTGACTACTCGCTCTGTGCCGGATGATGGGAACACACTCTTATTTCCGGGTGCTAGGAGCTCAACAGCAGGAACCATAGCAGCTACAAGAACAGGCAACCGGCGGCCACAAGATTCACGCGCTGTTCTCCTCAAGTTTAGGACTCCGGAGATGTGCATTCCTCCGGGTGATGAAATGATATTCTCTACAGAGTACAAGGATATGGCAGATGCCAACATTAAGGTATGTCTACTTACTTTGTCTGTAGGTTTACGTCTGCTTTCTAATCGTTTGTCATTCATTTATGTCCGTTTTTTACTTTTCTCTTTTTTTAGAGTGTTTATATGCAGAACAAGAATATCGATTCCATTGAGAGGCGTACGAGGGAGTGGGCGGCTGACTTGAGTAAGAATCTCAAACTCCTTATCGAAGAGACGAGTCAGCCGAGCTCTCCAATTGCAACTTGGCGGAGAGGCTAGAGCAAGAGGCTAGCATGCAGAGTGACCTTCAAAAGGACTACGATGCTTCGAAAGCCACCATCAAGGAGTTAGCGTAAGAGCTTGATGCTATCAAGCTAGAAATAGCTCTTGCCGTCTCATCCCTTCGCCAGACTAAGGTTGCTTTTGCGGATAAGTGGAAAAGAAAGAGGAGAGAAACTGATACTGAGCTGAAAGCCCGCGAAGCTCTCGTCAACCTTACCCTGTTGGCGAGAGTCCGGAACAATACTCTTGACCTCGATAAGGAAGTGGCTGAGGTTACCGAACTGCGTAGGGAAGGTGAAGCGGAGTACGAGGAAGTGTCTGATTATGAGCTCGGCGAGCAAGACACTTAACATTTCTATTATGTTTTTAGCTAAAGCGCCATTTGTTTTGTTTTAGACTTCTTTCTTTAGCTATTCTTGTACATTGGGCTGGGTTTCTTTTTGCTTCTTTCCTGTTCCTTTTTGCTTAAGGATTTAACATAGAATATTGTCCTCGCTTCTTTTCTTTTTTTTTTTTACTTTGGGCTGCACTTGTCTTAGCAAGCTGCATACATACCTCTTTAAGAGGATCAAACCTTACATAGTTCACCCTTTCGCAGCTAGTTTTTCTTTTAAACATAAAACTTTTTAAAATTCATGAAATTCTAAGGCCTTGGCTCTAATTTGCCGGAGTCTACGTTTTTATTGTATAAACACCGGGTCTCGTTTCTTCATTGACTTGATAGGGTCCTTCTCATGGTGTACCTAGTTTGCCTGCGTTAAGCTCGCGGGTGTTTTCAAAAACTTTCCTCAAAACCAAATCACCTGGGCGAAACTTTCTAACATTGACCTTTTAATTATAGAACTTTGCGATGATATTCTGTAATTCTTCATTCTGAGATTTGCTTAGTCCCTTTTTTTCCTATATCATGTCTATTGTGTGTTCTAGCATCTCATTATTGTCTTGTTCTGATTATGGAGCCTTACTTCTTCGTAAACTCGAGACTGATTTTCAGCTGGTACCATTGCTACTACGCCGTAGAGCAGTAAAAAAGGTGTTTCTCCAGTGGCTCGTCTTGGCGACGTGCGATATGCCCACAATACGCTGTTAAGCTCGGCGTGCCAGCCCGACTTTTTGGAGTCAAGATACTTTTTTAGTATGCCTATTATTTTCTTATTGGTTGCTTCCGCTTGCTGATAAGTGCGATTTTTAATGGTTTTAGAGTACTAGTTTTCCTTCTATTTAGGTCCATTTAGGCTACTTTTGCACTTTTTGCATTTGCATTTGGAGTTTTGGAGTTTCCCTAGGTATTGGATCAAAAAGGAGCATAAAATAGAGCTAAAATATCAGAACAAGCTGCTAAGGAAAAGAAGTTGCTCAACACTCGGATCGCTACCTCGCAGTTTGCTAGCGAGGATCACTCAGTTCGCTAACAGAAAGAAGCCTCAGTCGCCCGCCTTGACTTATCCATCGCGAGGGAAGTTAAAGCTGAACCACTCGGACCACTTACTCTCCAATTAACCAGCAAGGACAACATCAAGACTATTCCTCGATCACCAAACTCGTCATTGACCAGCAAGGAGAAGATTTCCGGTTAAAAACTTAAATCGGTATTTAATAGGGTTACGCTAATAACTCTATAAATACCCTTTGTTGGTCATTTTATCAAGGATCTAATGTTTAGCAAATAGAAAACTCTCTCTAATTTTGTTGTCGCTTTATATTTGGATCTTAAGGTACTTTGTTTATGCGTTTTATGCTTTAAT
>OVBA01003386.1:0-28047 GCA_900406435.1 Lepidium aucheri | reverse complement strand
AGTGCCTCAAAGGCTACTCTACCCCACGGATGCCTCTCAAACCTAGCCGAATCCATCACCAATTTCGCATAATAAACTGGGATCCTACTATTGGTGTGCAAACTGAAAACACCAACATACAAAACAACCAGCAACCCCACCATCTTTCGCTTACCAAATTCTCAATCCTTGCATACCTTTAAAACCCCTTCAAGCTCCACCCACTTTGGACCATCACCGTGGACTAAACCCATGTCAGCCCACAAATCCCCAACAGCTAAACCCACATCACTAGGTTAAGGTAACCCACACTGCAGCTGCGTAATATGCTGAAACTCATTCAAAGAAAATCTGATTGGTTGGGTATCGGCCAACACCCACAGCTCATTCACCTTTGGTGTATCAAGCATATTCCCCAGCAGGTGTTGCACGTATTTGCTTGCCCATGAGAACCTTGAGCCGGAAAACTTCAGAATAATACCCTGTTGAGAGTTCCTTTCAATGTCCTCGTAAGCATCAGCGCCGATATAATCCCTCATTGAAGTCATTTTCTTCAATGTGCAGTAGTGGTTTATACTCTTGTTGGTACGGAATCCTGAAGATAGGACCCTTTTAGGGTACTTGTGCTCTCCTTCCATATCTGTGTTCCTGAAAAATAAACAATAAAAATATCAAAATTAGCTCAACCATAGCTCAACCAAAGTCTACCACACTATAATTAACTCTACCCAAACTCTACCAAAGTCTACCAAAGCTCTACCAAAGTCTACAAAAGCTCTACCAAAGTCTACCAAAGTCTACCAAAGCTCTCTATAAGTCTACCAAAGCTCTACCTAAGTCTACCTAAGTCTACCAAAGCTCTACCTAAGTCTACCAAAGCTCTACCTAAGTCTACCAATGTCTACCCTAACACTACCACGCAATGACTAGCTCTATCAAAGTCTACCCAAAGTCTACCAAAACTCTACCACGCAATTACTAGTTCTACCATAGCTCTACCAAGGTCTACCTAAACTCTACCACACTATAACTAACTCTACCAAAGTCTATCCAATCTATACCTAACTCTAACAAGGTAAACCACGTTACCAAACTAAGAATCGAGAATAAACATAGAAAATCGAGTCTAGAACCAGTAAAAACACGACCAAAACCAACCAAAATGAACACTAAAACCCAGAAAATCAACCAACCCTAGAAAATCAACCAACCCTAGAAAATCAACCAAAATCAACCATAATCAACCAACCCTGGAAAATCAACCAAAATCAACCAAAATCTACGCAAAGAACACATACTAAACCCAGAAATCAAAATGCATGTCTCAAACCCTAAAAAAAATGGAAGAAGCAATAAACCGTAAACCCTAAAATATGAGTTTGAAATAGATAAAATACACTACATTACCTTGAATACATCGAACAAAGCACAAAAAGTTGAAGAAAAAGAAGAAATTCGTGTGATGACAATGAAGAAGATGACGAAGAAGACGACAAAGAAGACATCGAAGAAGAACAAGATGAAAAATGAAGATGAAGAAGACAGTTGCACGAGAAGAAGGAGAAGATGAAAATAAACTGAAGATGAAGAAGATGGTTGCGAAGAAGAAGGAGAAGAAGATGAGAAGAAGTTGATAAGAAGTTGAAAATGGTGAAGAAAAGAAGAAGAAGAAATAAAACTGAAGAAAAGAAAAGAAAATCGAATGTCGGTTTTCTTTTCTTTCTTCAGTTTTTTTATTTTTATTTTTTTATTATTTTCATTTTTAGTTTTTTTAATGGCACAAACGTAAATAAGTAGATAAGTGAATTTTTTGTGACTTTTCCCATTTCCTTTTTTGTCCAACTTTTTGGAGACTATTTGAGTCATTAAAGTATAAATGTAGACTATTTGAGTAATTTATTCTATTAATAATCCGAACCTCGAATACATTGTTGAAATAAACCAATAGAAAATAAAAAGGGAAAAAGTTAATTAAGTTCCGAACTTACAAAAAAAAGAAGAAGAGAAGATTAAACTTTTAACTCAATTGCCTCCAAATTAATTATTAAATTTATAGTTGATTTTCAAAATAAAACTCTAATTTTTTTTGTTAACTACTCAGTTTAACCCAACGTTAGCTCAACTAACATAAATCATTAACTCCATTTCTAAATTCCATTAATAACTCAATGAACAGCACAATTCCTTTCTATTCTGAGATTTCTATTATTTCGAGATCAAAACGAAACCCTAGCTAAGAATTCTCATCAAATCGAAAAAAGTAGCACACAAAATTTGAAGTTTTCGTCCAATTCTGTAGAGTTGCTTAAGAAAATTAAATTGTATAGTTACATGAAGCTTTCAGAGAATTTTTCCTAGTGTTTGGTGTTGTTATTGTTGTTACTTTTTTAGAGGTCAGAGATAATAAAGGTGGTGGTGAGTTGATCGCCGTCACGCATGCTAGATTTGTTACAATTGATATCACCACTTTCTTTATTTTCTCAAATTTGAAGCTTACTGAAGAAAATTGTTCACAAATTCCCAAATTAACAGGCACAATGAAACTAAAGCGTTTGATATTCAAATTTGATAGTATAAACATATATATGTATCAAAGTGTGTGGATCAAAAACATTAAAACTAATAGATCTACAAAATCTCCTAAAAATCAAAATCTTAAACCAAAAAATCTTTACGAATGGGATGATTCTCAGCAAATTTTCAATTTTGAGTTTTGATGAATCTCATAGATTCAACTAACAAGATCTATTACCTGAGTTAGTGAATTCTATTAGTTGAGATAACATTGGGTTTAAACTGAGTGGTCAACGCAAAATTGGAGGTTTATTTTGAAAGTCAACTAAAAGTTTGATGATTAATTTGGAGGTTAATGAATTGAGTATTTAATCTTCTCCTTTTTGTAAGTTCAAGGTTTAATCGACTTTTCTCCAAAATAAAAATATCCCTGAAATCTTAAGTCTAAATTTGAAATTTTTTTAGAAAGTAGATCAAAAGAACTAAAATATGACCCAGAAGATAGAAACCTAAATATTGCTACCCAAAACTAGAGATCTATGTCAAAGCCAAACATTAATAATTGAAAACTGATGATGAGACCTCCTATAGTGAATGAGAGTACTTCAATATTCAAGTACATGCTTCTAATCCTGAAAGAATGAATCCCAGATCTACCAAATGGCGTAGCTGATGCATGCATCAAAGTTAACCGATTTGAGGAATTTAAACCAAATAAAGAGCAGGCCTCGATCAAGCCTTTGGAGTACGGAAAATGAGCGAAGCAATCCTCTATGTGGTAGGAACCACCGAACCCAAAAGAGTGCAACACTTTATCAAATCAGAACAAAAACTAAACCATCAACTTAGGAAAGCGAGGAAACAACAACTAAACCATTCTAGTTGGGAACTAAACAAAAACTAAAGTATCAATCTACTCCTTAAAACCATCGTACTAAACCATAGAGATAATCGTCAGACCATCGGAGACAAGGAAAAAGGAGAGACTTTGCTGGCCACACCATCACTAGTGGATCTCAGATCTAATCCAACAATGAATGGACAAAGTGGACATCTTCATTGAGATGTCGAGAGAGCTCTGTTGCCGACGAAGGACACACCACCTTCACCAAAGCTCCACCAAATAACCCGCATACTCACTAGAAAAGAAGACCCTTAAAGTTCATCTTGTAATGTTCCCTTTGCAATGAAAAAAACCAGATATAAATCTGGTTCGGCAAGGAGAGATAATCACCGACCCGATGCAGCGCATCGCTGGACTAGGGCTTCCTTTCGGACGGATCTAGATCTCTGGAGGAGATCCCTATGACGTGATGTTGGAGGTGGACGGATTCAGGGCTCACATATGGCCTCTTTGTGATAAAGATGTGGATCTCAGGTGGGATCAGAGATATGTACACGCAAACCTAGGTGAATTAAGTCAACCTAGGGATCATCTACCGAGTTGCAGAACTCAAAATTCACACAAAATAAGGTTTCTAATTTATGGGAGGCGTGAGCCTTCAACGACGGCTAGAGTTTGAGGTGCTCCCTCGGGTTTGTGACCAGAATCTCATTTTTTCTTAAAACAGCTTTAAAAATAATAGAGAGGAGGAT
This sequence comes from Lepidium aucheri, assembly GCA_900406435.1. NCBI lineage: Eukaryota > Viridiplantae > Streptophyta > Magnoliopsida > Brassicales > Brassicaceae > Lepidium > Lepidium aucheri. The sequence goes on along the minus strand of OVBA01003386.1, from coordinate 23,958 downwards.
TACATATTTATAGGGAATTCTATGAGGAAATCCTAATAACCTAATGAACTATGAACCTACTAGTCTAATCTCTAATTATTAATGAAGCAAATGGGCCTTAACTAATGAACATTTTAATCAATCAGAAAAAACATAATCAGATGGACCATATCTTATTAGAACAATAGAGCCTTATGATATGATAAATATCGACCCATTAAGCAAGATAAATGGGTCTCACAGCCAAGTTCTCTAGATTTCTGGTGCTACGCTACACCAGATCCCTACCCGTTGCAGAGAGGACCTCAAATCATTGGCCTGTTGATATACACTGTAATTACTCTCTTTTTCATGCATATTTAGCCTTTTGCATCATTTACGACATATGTCCATCCACTTTAGTATAGTTTTGCATTCATTTTGCATCATTAGAGTTCAAGATTAGAAGTATGCATATTTTAATTTCTTTGAGTCTTTTTCTTGGTTATTGGAGCCTTGGTGAGTGTAATGAAGATGGAGCATGGAAGAATGGAGTGGAGAGGCAAAGCAAGGAGGAATGAATGTAGAAGAAAGAGTACCAAGGAGCATAAAGGAGAAAACTGGGAAGACAAGTTGGAGGTCGGATCAGCTGATACAAGAGTAGGACCGACCGAACCAACCAGGACTAGCCGATCAAAGGCATGTCATGCCTGATCCACATCTACTTGCACCTGGTGCAGAAAAACCATGGACCAAAGTAGGCAACATCAGCTTGGAATAGGTGGGTCGCAGCTGATCGAGATCTAGTTCTGGCCAAACTAGTTCCAGTGGCCACGCATTTCAACCAATCCCAATCGTGCATCGGCCGATACCAATTGTGGTTCGACCAATCCTGTGACGTGGAGTCACTTATTCACTTTAACTTATCTTGGATTGACCCATCACATTTTAGGTTTTATTTTTAGTAGTTTTTCTTTCATTCTTTTGGCCAAAATTTGAATCTTTATCCTTTGGTTATTTTTTTAAGATTTTACAGAAGATTTTGAAGATCTTTTATGGATCAATGAACAATTTGTTGTTTCAAAATCGTATAAGTGACTTCTCATTTTGGCTTGTTTATTGACTCATTTATTGTAAACATATCTTCTTATCTCCTTCTCTCTTTATCTTTATCATAGCAACCGTGTTTATCATTTACTTTGAGTTGTGTTTGAACATTAGTGAGTAGTCACTTAATAAATTAAAAGTTAGGTAGATATGGGGGTTTGATGATGGATTTTTGTTGTTAGGGTTGCTATATCTATAGATCCTCTACTCAAGGTGTGCTTAATGCTAGGTCTAGTATCATCAACTAGTAACTTAAATTGAAGGGCTTTCTTGCACAAGAGGTGGTCGCTGAAATGCAAGAATGAATCTTTTGTGAGTTTTTCCTTCCCTAACCAGTGAGAGCTGATGGTGGGGTGGAGAATTGTCTTAGTGAACTAGATTTTAATACTTGTCAACCATTAGGTCGACAAACAAGGGTTTAATTTTTCTATTGTTTGCAAACGGGTTGATGCCACGAAAGTGGATTAGTCTAGATTGAATGAGCTTCATGCCCAAGGATGGTGCTCATGTTATGAAGCCTGTATTTGCTCGAATCTATTGTCATCCCTTGGATTAGATTGCTTAACCCTAGATCTGTTTCTTTTATTATTTGATCCTTCTTTGTTTATTAGCTTTGCTTTCGTTTAAGTTGTGAATATTTTATTTCGCCAAATACATATCTATTTGCTCTAGCTTGAATCGATTTCTTGCAATCGGACCATGTTAGTTCTAAAATCCTTATGGATTTGAACTTCAAGTGCAACCAACAACTTGCATTTTTTGTATTTACTTGATTGTTTTCAAAAGCGAGCGACCAAATTGGCACCACTTGCTTGGGAGTTTATGCAACTAACCTTTTCGGTTTGGATAGATTTCTGACTACAGTTTTTTATTTTCTTTGTTACTTGCATTTATCTTGTTGTTTTCTTTGCTCTCTTGTAGGTGTATGAAAACTCAAAGTCACCGGAAACAAGTCAATGACAGTTATTTAGAGTTTTTTCAACTTGAAAGAGACTGTTAGAGAGCTACTAGAGAGCGATGAGGCAAAGAACGAGAAGAACACATAACTCGTTTGGGTATGACTGACCAAGGTAGTGAGCAACCTTAGGTTGCATACAACGAGGAAGATGGAAATGGGGTTAGAGCACCACCACTCTTATGCCTTATGGTTCGTATGAAAAAGACTGATTGGAGCTCTTGACGAACCTAACCTGCAAGAAATAAGACTAGGGATCCATGTCCCTCCTATCCAAATTCATAACTTTGAGGGGAAATCTATCTTTATTAACATGGTTCAGAACCATAGGTACAACATGCTGTCATTGGAAGATGCTCTCGATCACCTAGATCAATTTGAGAAGTTGTGCAGAATCGTAAGGATTAATGGTGTCCTGAGGACACTGTGCAGAGTATCTTCTTCACATTCTCTTTGGGGAACGTTGCTTCTCAATGGGAGAAGATATTCCATCAGGTTTGGCATCCACTTGGGAGAATATCAAGAGGGAGTTCGTTATCGGGTTCTTCCCTAAGCAAAAGATAGCTAAGATTAGAAACGATATCGCTAGCTTCAAGAGGGAGTTCGTTACCGGGTTCTTCCTTAAGCAAGAGGGAGTTCGTTACCAGGTTCACTAGCTACAAGACAATCGGTCGTGCATTGGATACAACTAGCAACATATGATTTTCCAATCTCACTGCACCCCAAGGAGAAAGACAAATGGAGAACCTTGCTCAAAGTGATGTTTGATACAGTGGAGATTATGATGGAGTGACAAGGGAACCCAACATTGGCAAACAAAAGATCAAGGAGCTGAGTGATCAAATCGATAAGCTTGGCAAGATCTTCCTTGTTGGACAAAAAGCCATGAAATTTGTTGGAGAATGTGACTTGGGACAGCCAAGTGGTCAAGAAGAAGCAGTTTTGGGCTGTGAAGACATCCTTGAAGAGGTGAACTTGTTGGCAACAATGAGAACTAACAAGGAGGGTATAGAAACTAGAATTATAGTAATAACAATCTTTCCTATATGAGCAAAAATATGGAGAACCAACAAGACCAAATTTATCCTCCAAAGCGATCTCAAGGACAACAATATCAACAAAGGAATCATGGGAACCAAAGACAAGGAGGAAATCAACAGGGTAGGTCAAACAACCATATCAAAGGAACAATCAACAAGCTTATCAACCCCAAAAACTCTCCTCATCCATCTCAAGACCGCGATGGTAAGGGTATGCTAGTCCAACTCACTGAGCTCCACGCCGAAGGTCAATTGGACATGAACCGAAAATTTCATGAACTGAATGCAAAAATTCACAATGGGTACAATGAGCTTCAAGGAAAGATTAATGGCATAGCTTCTAAATCTCTTGAAAAGCAGATGGTACAAGTGGCTTTTACAAGCCAAAGACCTTCAAAGAAACTTTAGGGAAACCTTAAGCAAAATCCAAGAGATTCATGCAATGTTATCCTCGATGATGAGGAAAATGACAAGGCTATTGAAGAGATAGGATGACTCCTTAGCGGTTTGGTGGGAAAATCAAGTTTGAACTGAAATTCGACATCAAGGACACCAAGTTGAGAAACATGAGCCAAAATTCGGTAAAGAAGCCTTGATCAACAATGTAGATGGATATATTGAGATAGCTACTGTAGTGACAAAAGAGGAGTTTCCAGCCGCTGAAACTACGAAGAAGGAAGAAGAATTGAGGAACTCCATCAAGGTAGCAGAAGAGACAATTCAGATGATGGTTGAAGCAGATAAAGTCTTGGCCACTGTGGACCAAGGACCTTAGAGTAGTAAAGAAAATTTGAAGGTAGTTGAGGCCACCAGAAATGCGGCTATCGAGCCTCTTCCTTACACTACTCTAGCTCCTTTTCGTGGTAGGTTCCTCACTATAGCATAAAAGAAGGTGCTTTACCACTTCCCCAATCAGATGAGCGAGATAAGTGTTCCCCTACCTAGGATGAAGAATGTATATGGCATTCTCAAGCAAGTGAGATTCTTGCGGAACCTCTTAGCTAACCGGGATAGTGGAAGGGCTTCTTCTCATTAAAGCTGACCTCGATCCTGCACCACCAGAACCTAAAGTCCTACTTAAAGAAGGTGATTAAGGTACCTTTATTGTGTCTTTCTCACTTGACGAGCTGAATTTTGATGATGCCTTGTGTGATTTCAGGGCAAGCGTAAATTTCCTATCTTATGAGATTGTGAAGCTGTTAGGAGTTAAGAAGATGCAGGAGCATACAACTACAATTTCATTTGGGGATGTCTCATTTAAGGTACTAGTTGGGAAGCTTGTGGACTATCTTCTGAAAATCAGGAAATGTATTGTTTCAACCAACTTTGCGGTTGTAGATATCGAAGGCGACTACAAGGTTCCATTGATTTTGAGTAGAGGTTTCCCTCACACTATTGGATCTAGGAATGACTTCTTCAACAAAGAGGTTGTGATAGAGAAGATAAGTGGAGCCACCACATATCCCATTTAGGCATCAAAGATCAGGATCTCTAGAGTGATTAGATATGATGGGAACAACATTAAGGGCAACTCAACCTTCCCACAGATGAAAGACCTAGATGCTAGTGCGTCCAAGAAGGGTCTTAACGAATGATAAAAACTTCTGCAAAGTCAAGCTAGAGACTTTTATAGGAGCTATAAACTCAAATCAAGTTCTGGACTAATAATAAACGATTAAGAACAAAGTAAGGCAAGAAAATTACATAGAGCTGAGACCGTAGTCTCGTTACCTTAACTCAATAAACACCTATGATGTCTCGGGTTGATGCGTTTTTGAGTCCTAGGATAGAATTGTGACTAGACCGGTCGACGAACAACGACAAATGGAATCTGGAAACTGTGTCTACTCTATAGTCTCAGACAGGCGGTGAGGAATTGTTTTGTTGTTTTTTGTGAGTTGTATTTAGAATAAGAGGAGGAGCTCGGTTTTATAGGAGGATAAGCAACCGTATCCATTTAAGACCAAATCCCAAAGATCACGCTGTCATTTAAGATCAATCCACGGAGATCACGCTGTCAGTTCAATACCAAATCTCGGAGATCACACGGAACATTTAAGACCGAAGCACGGAGATCACGCTGTTCCATACCAAATCTTAGAGATCATGCAGAACATTTAAGAGCCTTCCAATACAAGATCTTTGCCATTAAGGCTAAATCTTTACCTTAGGTTTGACTCAAAAAAGAACACGCGTGTTGTGAGCCAAAGGCCCACATTCCCCCAAGCCCCGAGGCATGAGCACAGCATGGGCAGGCGCACGGGCACGAGCACGGCACGGCGGCGGCAGCGGCGCGCACGTGTGGTATTTCCCTTCTCTCCTCCAAGATCTCTAAACTACCTTACAAGTGTAATGATATATATACACATGCAAGAAAGTTTTTCTTAGTTATATGGGACTTTTTCATAACTTAAGTTATAAGGGTTTATAGCTCAATTGCCATTTCTCATTCACTTAAGCCAAGATTTGATCCTTTAAGCCTATTTGCTTTAACCCTATAAAATCGTTGGCCCAAATTCCCTCACATGAATAGAAATGACTCTAAACATATGACAAAAAGACTCGATAGACTCTACTAACTAGACTTATCCTATAGACTAGACAAACTGACGGACTTTTGAGAGTGTACACAAAAATGTACTGTGTCTGAGTATGTAGCATTTTTCAGCTTTGAACCACTGATTGTTAATATATGTCGGGTTTACTTGGCCAGGAGGTAAACTTGATGTCTTGAACCACCCAGAAATTTAGTGTAAACCTAGACAACAGATATAACCCAGCTCACTTTCTAGTAGAACTAAGTTCTCTATTGTGTTCATTGTGGCCTTGAACTTTGCCTGCTAATTCATGAGTGAACTTGGAGGGTATAGCCTTATCTTTATTCTCCTATAAATGGCCTTTATTTAACACTCGCTAGCTAATTTGCCAAACTTTTGGATGTTCAGAAGTAACCTGTAATACTTCACTTAGTATGCAAATATTGGACTCAAATCATTAAAAGTTTTAAACTTATCCTCAACTGCCTACAGGTTGCACTATTTGTCATCTTTAGGAACTGGGTAGATTCGTAATACTCACAATGCACTTCTGAAGATATTGTCTGATTTAGTTGTCCCTTTAACCTACTTCTTGGGATCTCCAGTTATGTAGGTAGGGTTTCCACTAGACATCTTCTTAAGTCATAGGCTTTAAAACCCATTCCTCTTGATGATTTTACTACTAGATCGAGATAGTCCTTTGGTAAAAGGATCTGCTAGATTGTCAGCTGACTTAATATAATCTATTGTGATAACACCACTTGAGATCAAGTGTCTAATGGTTTTATGTCGTCTCCTTATATGACAAGACTTGCCATTATAGAGATTATTCTATGCTTGGGCTATAGTCGATTGACTATCACAGTGAATGTGTGTAGTGCCGACACAGGTTTCTCCCACATAGGAATATTTTCCAAAAACATTCGAAGCTATTCTGCTTCTTCTGCTACTTTCTCTAACGCTATAAACTCCAACTCCATGGTGGATCGAGCTAGCAAAGTTTGTTGCACCTCCTAGGGTAAAAACGTATCCACTTGTGGATTTCGAGTTTTTGGAATTAGAAATCCAGTTAGCATCACTGTATCCTTCCAGTACATGAGGTTCTCTACCATAGTGCAGCCCATAACTTTTTGTATATTGTAAGTAATTCAGTACTCTAGTTATAGCTTTCTAGTGTGTATGTCCTGGATTGCTTGTGTAACGACTTAGTACATTAACTGCATGTGCTAGATCAGGTCTAGTACAGTTAGTTAAGTACATAAGACTTCCTATTACTCGTGCTTACTCTACCTGTGACACTGCTTCACCTGAGGTTTTGGTCAAGTGAAGTTGAGAGTCTACAGGGGTTTTTGCAGTACCACTTGTATAGTTCTTGAATTATTTAAGAATCTTTTTAGCATAGTGATCTTGTGACAGAATAATTCCATCGGAGGTTCGTGTGATTTTAATCCCTAAGATGACATCAGCAAGACCCATGTCTTTCATGTAAAACTTACTGTTGAGTAAGTTCTTAATTTGTTGGATTATCTCCTTGCATGTCATCTACATATAAACAGAGCAATACATATGCATTTTTATTTTGTTTAATGTAGATACATTTATCACACTCATTTATTTTGAATCCATTTGAAATCATTACATTGTCAAATTTTTCATGTCATTGCTTAGGAGCTTGTTTAAGACCATACAATGACTTGAAAAGTTGACAGACTTTATGTTCTTGTCCTGGAACAACAACCCCTTCGAGCTGTTTCATGTAAATCTCCTCTTCTAATTCTCCGTTTAGAAAAGCAGTTTTTACATCCATTTGATGGATCTCCAAGTCTCTTAATGCTGCGATTGATATCAGCATTCTGATGGAGGTTATTCTGTCACCGGAGAATATGTGTCAAAGAAGTCTAGGCCTTCTTTTTTTCTGAATCCTTGCACTACAAGTCTAGCCTTATGCTTGTCTATTGAGCCATCGGTTTTCACCTTTGTTTTGAAAATCCATTTATAGCTAAGTGCTTTAAACCCTTCAGGGAGATTGGTTAACTCATAAGTATGATTTTGCATAATGGAGTCCCTCTCATTGTTGACAGCTTCTTTCCAAGAGGAAGCATCTGGTTTAGACATGGCTTCAGCAAAATTTCTTGGCTCATTTTCTACAAGAAAAACCATCAAAAAATCATCACGTAAAATTTTTCCTGACAAGCTATTTTGCTGCGTCTAGGTTCATCTTGTTGATCTTCTAAGTTAGACTGAGAAGTTCCAGATGTACTTGGCGTATTATTTGTGTCACCTCTTTCTTCACGAGTTCGCTTTGGATTTTGTTTATCCTTATATGGAAACATGTGTTCGAAGAAAGACACATTTCTTGATTCCATTATGGTATTGACATGGATATCATGTATCTCTGATTTAATAACCTATAGGCAAAACAGTTATGTGCGTATCTGAAGAAAACACAATCAATAGTTTTTGGTCTGACTATGACCTTTTTAGGAGGTGGTACTGCCACTTTTGCTAAGCACTCCCACGTTTTGAGGTATTTTTACGACAGTGGCGATCCTTTCAAAAGGTCATAGGGAGTTTTCCCGGTGACTTTGTGTGAAACGTTTTTGAGGATGTAATTCGTGGTAAGCAGTGCTTCCCCCCCCCCCACAGATTCTGGGGTAAACCAGATTCCTACAACATTGCATTCATCATCTCTTTTAGAGTTTGATTTTTTCTTTCAGCAATTCCATTAGATTCTGGTGAATATGGAGCTATTGCTTGATGTGTAATACCATTTTCTTTGCAAAATGCATTAAAAGGTTCATCATATTCACCACCTCTGTTACTTCGGACTATTTTGATACTGCTGCTGAGTTGATTTTCAACTTCTCGTTTATATTCCTTGAATTTTTCCAAGGCTTGATCTTTTCTATGTAAGAGATATACATAACAATATTTTGTGTGATCATCAATGAACGTTACAAAATACTTTTTCCCTCCTCTGGTTGGCACATATTTTAAATCACACAAATCTGTGTGAATTAATCCTATCTTCGGCTTCAACAACTTTGAGCACTTCTTTGCTTTTATAGATATGCTTATCCTTTACAGCTCTTCAGCAACATTCACACCAAAGATATTAGAATCACTCAAGACACATGACTCTTCACCAAGTAAAGGCTCTTGGTGTACCCATATTGTGTGCACCATACACAAGACATCTTCGGATAGCCGAGACACTCGTTATGCACATACTTGTCTCCCGAACAACAAGGACAGTGAACGAGGAGATGGTTCAACCATAGTAAATCTGAGCTTTTCAGCTTCAATACCAACGACAGCACGTGCGGCGGTAGATAGCTACCATCGTAGATCTTGTTTACTCCAGAGGTACAGAATAATGCTGGTTCTTTACACCCTGGAGAGTAGTCAGGATGCCCGTGGCTTGCAGAGTGATGCGAACATCAAGTCATCATCAACCAAATAGCATGGAGAAAATACCAACAAGCTGACCAAGACACTTGGAGAGGACCAACCTAAGCGTACCAAAGACATAGGTGCCTTACTTGGAGCATAACTACCCAACCAGGAGGATTTAAACTACAAGTTGACTTGTTCCAAAAAGTCAACTTTTCAAGGAATCACTGAAAAGAAGAATCAGTTCAAAAGCAGTTCATATGAAGAAGATATTGAAGATACAAGTTGGAAGATTTTCAATAGACCCGATGGAGACATACGACCACTAGTCAAATCTTTCAACCAAACGACGACGAATCAAGCAACAAAAAAATATGTTTTGGAAACGTCACTCAGCATAGAATAGACGAAAATTGGAGTCATACCAAAATTCTATATTTTCTAAAGTTATTCAAGTACAAAGTCAAGTAAAACGGAACCTTCCCGAATTTGACATGCATGCGATTATTGGAGGTTTTCCACCAATTTTTGATGAATTAAGATACGAACCGACTTGTTATGAAATCTTAATTTATCAGTGGATCATAGAAAACTGGATTCATATACTTATCGGTTCTGATGTCCAAGTTATTGAGTTTCTAAACCAGAGGATGCTACATTTGCCTTATTTGGAAGCTCATGGATTCAATCAGCTACAAACGAGACTTTGGCGACTAGGAGAGACATCAAAGCATTCAGAAGACACATCTAACCGTCCAGAGGTATTAGCTACCATCTTACTATGTACCAGCGGCTACATGATCAGGCGGATTCTCTTGCCTTCAAACTTACCATATTTGGATGTGTACACACTTGGGGTCATAACTCACCAACGGCTACTTCTCCACAAATTCTGTGACAAGGAGCTCAATTCAATGAACCTAGATGTCTCAAGGCACCAATCCTTCACACCAAAATTGTCAAGACTCAAGCTCATCTCCCCTTGCCTTATTTGGGCAGATTTCTTCTTAATGGCTCCAACGTTCATATTCCTTCATCTTTGTAATTTCCTTTATTATTTAGCTATCTAGGACGTGTGTACTGAGCCTATATAAGCTCATAAGTTGTTAATTTCTAAGCAACTTTCGATCCATAATTAATCGAAGTATTTTTGTTTTCTTTCAAAGTGTGTTTCTTTGAAGAATTGTTCTTGTTCTTTAGGATAGAGTGTGTGATTCACTTCTATTCTCTAGAGGCCACGAATTGAGATTGTTTGTGAGATTTAGGAAACCTTGTCCGATGATTGAGTGAGTCAATTCACCTGCAAATTGAGAGAGTCAATCAACCTCCACCACCTTCCATCTCGACATCACTCTCACTTCCGCAACAAAGCTTGTAAACTCTCGATTATCTTGTGAACATAAGTTTGGTGTTATTCCAATCTTACAACATTTGGTATCAAATCTAAAAGCTTCTATCTATCCAGGTTTAGTCATTCTTTATCTCCTTTTTAAAATTTTCTGTTTTGTTTTGCTTTAATATAAAATCAAAAAAAACCTGAAAAAGTTCATTTCATTCTGTTTTGTTTGAATTTTATAAAATCCATAAAAATCTAATTCTTTTTGCTACTGCTAGTTTAAATCCCATAAACCCATAAATTTTTCTTTTATTTTTAGAAATCGTTTGCTATTTTATTTGTTAAAAAGAAAATCAATTATGTTTCTGTTTTGCTCTTTGATTGTTTCCTTGTTTTAGAAAAGAAAAGAAAATAAAAATATTTTGTTCTTGCTTTATTATTCTTTTGTTTACTTGTTAAGACTTTGATTTCTTTAATTTTTTATCATTGCAAGTATCCTCAATGTTTTATTACATGGAAAAGGTGGAGTTATACTCTGATGAGGTTGATTGGAGCATTGAAGAAGAACAATCCATGGATAGCATCCATTAGGGACATGAAGACCATTGCTTGAGGATAAATATGAGTCTGAATATGAATAAAATCCTCATGGGTAGGAGCTTGAACCTGAGCTACCAGACCATCACCAAGGCTAAACCAACAAACGTCAAACAAAACAATGGTGCAACGAAACTGAATCAAAATTCAGTAATGATGATGAATCAGACCTTGATGTGGAATTTAATCACTACAAGAATCCTCCTAGGCGTGACTTGAAGCCCTTCAATCATGGATTTTCAGTACCTAGAGTGCAAGGCTATACTAACTACACAAAACGTCTTAAACTACATATCGGTGTAAGTCATAGCTTTTATAATTGTGGTCCTAATCTTTCATTTTTTCAGGAATAAAGGATTATCTACAATAGGAAGATGATATGGAAGAATATTTCTGGAAATACAAGACTCTTGAGAAGGAAAAGCTATCATGTGCCTTAAATACCTTACGTGGAGAAGCATTGAAATGGTGAGGAAAGAGGCAGATGAACGGAGGCACTACAAGGAGCTTAGAAACTGAACGTGGAGAGAATTACAATGGATTATGATGAGAAGTATTCAGCACAAAGGTTGAGAAAACATAGTCTATCCACTTACCAAGCAAAAAAAAAGCAACCGAGAAAATTTCACACCTAAAATTGTGCAACTTGTGAACAACACCAAAGCAAAGGACCAAGGTAAGTGCTTATCCTCTTAAAGTTCCTTAGAACTACTGTGTTATAGGTGTAAAAAGCAGGGACATAGCCAAGTTTTGTCCAACATGGAAGAACTCAATCCAAAAGGACCAAGTTGTAAGTCGTATGCCACAAACCGTTGCACAACCACCAATAGATTACTCTAAGGAAAGTAAACGTGACCTTATGAAGCATTTGAATGATGATATTGATAAGTTAAAGCACTTCATTTTGGAATATACGAAAGGAAAAGATGCTCAAAAGAATGAGAAGATACCTACAAGCAAATCACAAGCTTTCCTAGTGCAAGGTAAGTCCTCTAAGCCTTCAAATTCGGAAGAAATGGTATGTTATAGGAAGAAGGCTAAAATTTCAACACTAGAGCTGAAAATGAACTCACCTAAATCTAATAGTAGTCTATATAAGTTTGATTTGAAATCTTCTACTTCTAGTATAATACACTCGCCTTTGCTTAAGGATATTGAGACAGGTATAGGAGCTACAAAGGAGGCAAGAAACACCAACAACACATTATAAATAAAATAAGAACCACCAGACATCAACCATCATGTGTTAGTTGGGAGAAAATATATGGCGGCTAAAGACACAAAACCGAGAGAAATTGTTAAACAATTCAAGCAAGGTGTTCTTGAACCAGATCCACTAAAGCTGTCAAAGGAGGAGGATTATTGTATCCTAAGAAGTATTCTGCTCAAGGAGATCCCACAAGACTTTTCAACATGTTCTTCAACAATTCACTACCAAGGTAAGACTCTTAACTCTCAAAACCGAATGAAGCCTAACTTGCTTTCGCTTGGTGAAAATAAATCAATTTTGAGGACAAAATTTTTTGAAGAGGGAGGGTATCATGCGCACATCAAGTCATCATCAACCAAGGAGCATGGAGAAAACACCAACAAGCTGACCAAGCCACTTGGAGAGGACCAACCTAAGCGTACCAAAGACATAGGTGCCTTTCTTGGTGCATACCTACCCAACCAGAAGGACTTAAGCTACAAATTTACTTGTTCCAGAAAGTCAACTCTTCAAGAAATCACTGAGAAGAAGAATCAATTCAAATGCAGTTCATATGAAGAAGATATTAAAGATACAACTTGGAAGATCTTCAATAGACCGGATGGAGACATACGACCCCTAGTCAATTCATTCTAGCCAAACGACAACGAATCAAGAACCAAGAGAATATTTTTTAGAAACGTCACTCAGCATAGAATACAGTAAAATTGGATTCATAATAAAATTCTCTATGTTATAAAAGTTATTCAAGTACAAAATCGGGTGAAACAGAACCTTTCTGAATTGGGCATGTGTGTGGTTATTGGAGGTTTCCCACCAAAACAGGATGAATTAAGCTACGAACTGACTTGTTATGAAATCTCAATTCATCAGTGGATCGGAAAAAATTGGATTCACATAATTATATGTTCTAATGTCCAAGTTATTGAGTTTCTAAACCGGAGGATGCTACACTTGCCTTATTTGAAAGCTCATGGATTCAATCAGCTACAAACGAGACTTTGGCGACCAGGAGAGACATTAAAGCATTCAGGAGATACATCTAACCATCCAGAGGTGTTAGCTACCATCTTACTATGCACCAACAGCCACAGGATCAGACGGATTCTCTTGCCTTCAAACTTACCATATTTAAATGTGTTCACACCTGGGGTCATAATTCACCAACGGGTACTTCTCCACAACTTCTGCGATAAGGAGCTCAATTCAATGAACCTAGACGTCTCAAGTCACCAATCTTTCACATCAAAGCTGTCAAGACTCAAGCTCAGCTCTCCTTGTCTTATTTGGGCAGATTTCTTCTTAATGGCTCCAACGGCCATATTCCTTCATCTTTTTTTTCTTTCCTTTATTATTTAGCTATCTAGGACGTTTTTACTGAGACTATATAAGCTCATAAGTTATTCATTTCTAAGCACATTTCAATCCAGAATTAATCAAAGTATTTTTGTTTTCTTTCAAAGTGTGTTTCTTTGCAGAATTGTTCTTGTTCTTTAGGATAGAGTGTGCGATTCACTTCTATTATCTAGATGCCACGAATTGAGATTGTTTGTGAGATTTAGGCAACCTTGTTCATTGATTGAATGAGTCCATTAACCCGCAGATTGAGAGAGTCAATCAACCTCCACCACCTTCCATCTCGACATCACTCTCACTTCCATCACAAAGATTATAAACTCTGGTTTATCTTGTGAACTTAAGTTTGGTGTAATTCCAATCTTACATGATAGAGGAGCATCCACGATGCCAACAGATTTTGTAGCAAACTCCACCCACAACTTGAACATGGTGTTTATGGACAACATGTATAGATCTGCTTTGTAGACACCAAAAAGACAAGAAGGGGTGGTTGTTTGGTTACCTTGTCTCAGCCTGGCTCTGGAATGTAGGCTAAGCATGGTAGTTGACATGCTTGGCTCTGATAGCAGTTGTTATCCAGCATAGCAACAGATAAAAACTTCCTTTCATATGGATATGGATCTCTGGAGGGGATCGTTTTGACATGATGGTGGAGGTGGACGGATTGGAGTCTCATGGATGGGCTCCTTGTGACAGCAGCATGGATCTCAGGTGAGATAAGACATATGTATGCTCAGCCTAGGTAAATTGAATCAACCTAGGGATCGTCTATCGAGTTGCATAACTCAAAGTTCATGCAAACTCATGCTTCTAATTTGTGGGAGGCGTGAGCCTTCAATGACAGCTAGGGTTTAAGGTGCTTCATCAGGTTTGTGAGAAGAATCTTGATTTTTTTAAACTGGCTTAGAAAATAATATAGAGAGGAATTATATATTTATAAGAAATTTTATGAAGAAACCCTAATAACCTAATGAACTATGGGCCTAGTACTTTGATCCCTAATTATTAATGATGCAAATCAGTATCTAGATGAATGTTTGTTTGTTTTGCAAATCAGTATCTCTCAGCAACTAAATTTGTTCGTGATTGATTTTCACGTGCTGCTCTCTAAGGTGATTTTCCTCTGCTTGATAACTGTCTCTGGTACCGTTATGTTGTTTCTCCGACTGATCTCTGATTTTTTTGGCATCTTTCCGACATCTCTCTGACGTCCTCTGGTCCCTATGGCGATCGATTCACCTTCACTGGTGAATCCCTCCTCCTCTTCTATTTCGATTCCTCAGATTGGTTACGATAATGCTTCAGAATCATCTCCATCTGCATTCGCTTTTTCCTCTTCTCTGATGGGATCTTCTCCGTTTTTGGATCGTTAGCCATCTTGTTGGCTAAATGCTACTCGTGGTTGGGTAACTACTAACTTTGAAATCAATACGGTAATCTCCAATGATGTTATCCCTTCTTCAATCCCTGATGGTTTACTGAATGATTCAATTCCATTGTGGAACAATGTTATTATTGGTCACTTGATTGGAGAAGTCCCACTTAATGGCTCAATTTATGCTATTGTGAATAGAATTTGGCAATCTCCTAAGAATGATCTTAAGATTGATGCAAACTTTGTTAGACCTAATTATGTTGTGTTTTGCATTTCTGATGATGTTACTAGAGCTTGTATTCTTCGCAGACGATTCTGACATATTGGTGATAAGTCAATGGTTGTTCAAGAATGGTCTCCTAATTTTGCAAATCAAGCTTCTAAAATGAGTTCTCTATCGATGTAGGTTAATTTCAAGAGTGTTCCCAATCAGCTTTTGTCTTTAAAAGATCTTAGTTTCCTTGCAAGTCATATTGGAAAACCCATCAAACTTCATCCATCAATAAAGAGGTGCCTCATATTTGATTATGCTCGTATATTGGTTGAGGTTAATCTTGAAAAACCTCTTCTGCATTTGATTAGCTTGGCTGATTTTGATACTACAACTTGCCAAATTATGGTTCCTATCCTTGAATTCCACATCGATGCGATTTGTGCAACCAATCGGGTCATTTAGACTAGAGTTGCAATACAAAGTTTGGTAATGACACTGTACATGATCCTACCGTGAACCTACTGTGATCAAAGTTTGCTATTGAACCTACCGTGAACTCGGATCTCCCTATTCCGATTCAAGAGTTTATTGCTGTTAAAGAGACTGGTCTTGTAGCTTCAGTCAATACTCAATCGACTAGGCGCATATCCTTGGAATCTGATATTGGTTCCATGTCTTATGACTAGACCACAATCAGAAAATCAGGTTGTATCTCTCCTAAACTCTTTAATGATTCTACTTGTTGTTTCCTCACCTAACTCCTCTTCTCGACCAGTTTCTAGGTTTCAAATCCTTGAAGATATTCATGAGGAAGTTGAAATTTTGGAAACTGACCATACTCTACTTAGGCACATAAACAAAGATGTTAACTAATATTCTAGACTTTAAACTTCTCGTTCTAAGAATATTGTCATTTAAGCTACCTAACCTACCATGAAGACAGCTTTTTCTCGGAAGCACTAATATTTTTTCGCCTAGAACCTGTGTCACTTTAATCATCCTCACAAACATTCTGTTTTGAAGAAATGAGTTCAGGATGTTAAACCAGTTTTTGGCTACTTTATTGAAACTCGTATAACTCAAGACAACTGTCAAAAAATTATCAACACTATTATCCCTGGTTGGGAAACTCTCACCAAATATGATCATCACAAACTTGGTAGGATATGGTTTTGTTGTTTTGATGATGTAAAAGCTGATCCTTTAGCCATCTCTGCTCAGTACATCACTTGTGGAATTCAAATTATCTCTACAGGAGAAACGTTTATCTGTTATGCACTTTATGGTTCAAACTTTAAGGTTGATAGGCGCAATCTATGATCTGATTTATTCAACATCTAACTCTCCCTTGCACCTTCATTGGCGATTTCAACAAAATTCTCTCTTCTACATAGCACTCTTGCTCCTTGGATTATAGGGTAAATCACCATGGTATAATTCAGTTTTATAATATGGTTTCTTCAAATGATCTCTTTGATCTTGCTTATTTTGGTCCTCATTATTCCTGGTGGAACAAAAAGATGGGAACCCTTTTATGAGAAAATTAGATCGGGTTTTGATAAATGACCGCTACCTTCAATCTTTTTTCTCATTCTCATGCTACCATTGATACTGGTGGGAACTCTGATTATTCTCGGATGCTAGTGAATCTCCACTCCTCTTTTGATTCTACTCGAAGACCTTTTCATTTTTTTAACTTCTTAGTTGACCATGATCAATATTTCCCATATGTTAATCAGTCTTGGAGCTTTTCTCCTCCTCTCTATCACTCTCGCGCTGCCCTACACATGTTTCATAGGAAAGTAAAGCTCCTTAAACCTGTTATTCGCTCTCTAAAGAAGACTCATTATGGTGATCTACCTAACAGAGCCAAGACTGCTTATGATGGTCTCTGTATTAAACAAGTTGCTGCCCATCATTCTCCCAACGCCTCTTCATTCAAAGAAGCTTCTGATGCTCCATCCTTCTAACAAAATTTAGCTCTAATTGAGGAGCAACTTCTCCGTCAAGGATAAAATAGTTAAATGATGGTGATCAGAACTTTACTATTCTTCACAGAATCACTCAGTCACGTGCATCTCATATGCTATTAAGAGATTTCGCTTAAGTTCTGGTAACATAATTACTGATCCGCCGACTATAAAGAATATTGTTGTCTCTCATTTTCTTGAATTTCTACAACAAGAATCTCCCTCTCTATCGCAATCTCAGATCAATGATATCTCTGACCTTATTGATTTCAAATACCCATCTGATTTATCAAACCGTATAACTGCTCATGTCTCTATTGAAGAGATAAGATATATTCTTTTCTCAATGCTCTATAATAAAGCACCGGAAGCTGATGACTTCACTGTTGAATTTTTCAAAGGTGTCTGGCCAGTTATTAGTAATGATTTTGTCATTGCAATAGAATCTTTCTTCTTGTTTGGATTTCTTCCTACAGGTGTTAATGAAACTACCTTAACTTTGGTCCATAAGAATTCTTCTGCCATCTCTATGAGTGATTACAGTCCAATTGCCTGCTGCAACCTCTTATACAAAGTCATCTCTAAGATCGTTGCAAACCGTCTAAAGACTCTTCTTCCTCAGGCCATTGAACTAAACCAAACCGCCTTTGTTAAGCAGCGCCTTCTACTCGAGAATGTTCTCTTGGCTCTAGATCTTGTTATTGTCTCCTCTAGATGTGCCATTAAATTTGATATTTCAAAGGCCTTTGGTATTGTTAACTGGTCTTTTGTCCTCACTATTTTGCGAGCTATGGATTTCCTTGATGTCTTTATCAACTAAATTCACCTCTGTTTTTCTAATGCAATGTTCTCAATCTCCATTAATGGTAACTTGTAGGGTTTCTTTCCAAGCTCTAGAGCTCTTCGTCAAGGTTGTTCTCTCACCCCATACCTTTATGTCATCTTAAATAATGCTTTATCTAAAATGCTTAAAAAGGCTGATATCTCCTCTCTCTTTGGTTATCACCCTCATTGCAAAGACTTGAATCTCACTCACTTTAGTTTTGCGGATGATATCATGGTTTTTTTCAGATGGAACTCCTCAGTCTTTGATTGGTGTTTTGGATGCTATGAATAGCTTTTCTAAAATGTCAGGGCTCAATATCAATGTTGTGAAATCTTCAATCGATTGTGGTGGTATGTGTAATGGCTCTCTTCAATCTTCATTGGTGCTAGTATTACTATGCGAACTCTTCCTATTCGCTATTTAGGTCTCCCACTCCTCGCTCGCTCTATGATTAAAGCAGATTATGAGCCTTTAATCTCTAAATTCAAATCTCGAATGCTCTTTTGGACCTCCTAAACTCTCTCCTTTGTTGGGCATATTCAGTTAATAAAGTCAGTAATATCTAATATTACTAACTTTGGGTTTCTTGGACCAATTGTTTTCTTCTTTGTAAGAAATCTTTCTGGGATGTTACAGCTGGCTCAAAGGTTTCTTGGACTTGTCATAAGTTACTTAAACTCAAACCACTTGCCTATACCTTTTTTCGAGTGGATCTTGTATCAGGGGCCTTGATACCTTTTTCTAGTATGATAATTGGTGCTATTTTGGCAAACTTATTAATGTCACGGGTTGTACATACTCTATCCCTCTGCTTGGCCTTTCTCGTCATGATTCAGTTTCAGAGGCTTTCTATCCCTCTGTTTGTTGGCTCTTAAATGCCTCTCGTTCTCGCATTTTCTAAGATCTAATCACTCATATCCGTCTCTTCCACCTTTATCAATCTCTTGTGTTGATAAACTTTTATGGAAGCATTCTGATGCAAACTTCCAAGCTCGGTTTTCATTCCCAAAGACATAGAATATGATCCGACAACGTCATCCCATGGTTTCTTTGCATCAGGTTATTTGGTTTCTACCATATGTTTCAAGCGTTGCTTACAGATCCTGGCTTGCATTAGGGAACAAGTTATCAACTGGTGTTAGGATGGGCATTGGGGTTGCATCCAAACTTGTATACATTGTGGTCAAAGAGATGAATAGTGTGATCATCTCTTCTTTGCTTGTCTATATAGTTTCTCAGTTTGGACTGAACATGGTGGCTCACTTCTTGGAGACTCCATATCTATGGATTGGTCTGATACCATCTTCTCTCTTGTGAATGCTAGGAATCTTATCAATTCCATCTTGCTTCATCTACTTTTTCAGACCACCATATATTACATATGGTGTGAGAGGAACTCCCGCATCCATGGACGTGGCTAAGCTGATATTCGATCCACTTGCAAGTTCATTGATATAGTGATTAGAAACAAAATCAATTATCTCTATTATCAATTCCTCCGTAGATTTGAAAGTCTCCTTAGGTGTTAGTTTGAGGTTCATTGATCTTTCTCATTTTTTAGTTTATTATTTAGCATTCAATTTCTATTCATTTGCATATAAACTTTTTTTTGTTGAAGTAATAAAGTTCACCTTTCAAAAAAAAAATATCTTTATTTAGATGCACCTACCAATAAATTTATCAAAAAGATATGATTTATCATTTGAATATTAGTTTAGTGAAATAAATTAATATTATATTAAACTAAATATTTCTTTATTCTATTAACATTTATAAATATTATTCTTATTAAGTATTTAATTTTCAAAATTAAAATTTAATTTTAGAACTACCTTAAAAAAAATTTAACTTTCTATATTTAATAATTATTAAAATTTATAGTTTAATTATTTATATATTTTAAATTTTTATGTGTTTTAATTACTTATCAAATTATAAAAATATTAAAATATTTGTTCACATTTAATATAGTAAATATCAATATAGTTAACTTTCGAAGTCTTGTTAATATTATCTAACATAATTTATAAGAACTTGAAACAAGAAACAAAAAAAAATATGAAACAAAAAATTACTAACATTGTTTATATCATCTCTATGAAAATAAATACGTGACATATATCAGAACTAAATATCTATAGAATTCGGTTATCTAAAATAGTTCAATAATTTAGAAGATTTTGATGAAATTAATATGGAATTCGAAATATTTTTGCTATATCTTCAGCGATATATTTGCGTACATCTTCGATTAATCTATCACATGTCTGTATGTATGGAATATCTACATCATTATCTTCTTTTTTGTTATTTTCGACAACATCATGATTTTCATACTCTTCAACCGTTTCTTAATGTGCAAAATTTTAATCATTTTATGTGAATCTCGAATATAATTATATAGATTCATAGTTGCTGTCACAATTTTTACCCATTTTCTCAGTTCATACTTAGGATTTTTTTGGTCCAAAATCGTTCATTTAGATTTCTATACACCAAAAACCTGCTCTATTACCGAAGAAAAACTGGAGTTCTTGTGGATAAATGATTCTCTAGTAGTTACTGCCAGAAATGGATTTCATTGTATCTGTAAAAAATTAAAAAAGACAAAAACAAACAACATCAAATTACAAGAGGGCAAAAACTCAGATAAATTGCAGCTTTGATGCACACATGTAAAAAGCAACAGCAGATAAAAAGATGCTTCATGTTACTGTGGAACATAATGAGAAAGCAAATGAACAAACACATTACCATCATAAGGCCATTATTAGTTGGAAAAAAGCGTTCTTATTAATCTATGTTTTGCGGCTTGTTTACAATGTCTTGTTTGAACGTTCCACTTGTCTTTTTTGAAAGCTCCACTTTAATATCAACTTACAATGTATTGTTTGAACACTCCACTTGGATGGATATTCTCTATTTGGTGCATACAAGTTTTAAAGTTCCTCGTTGCTCCTTCATTATTTGGTTAGCTTTTAAGGATCGGTTATCCACAGGTGATCGTGTGAAGGTATGGGGACAGATTCAATGTTGTATCTTCTGTGGTGAGCCACAAGAAACTCGGTATCATCTCTATTTTGCTTGTCCTTATACTTATGCAATCTGGTGGAACTTAACGTATGGTCTCCTTGGCTCTCATTGTTCTCCGGATTGGTCTGATATGGTCACAGCCATTATGGACCTTGGTCGTCGCTCATTGGACTCTATTCTAGTCCGGCTAGCTTTCCAAGCATGTTTATACTATCTATGGTTGGAACGTAATGCACGCATTCATGGTAAGGAGACCAAAAATATTGCCTCTTCTACACGGTTGATTAATCGCACCATTAGGAATCGTATCACATCCCTAGGCTACCGATATCTTCATAAGCTTCATGGCTTAATGCAACGGTGGTTCGAACAACGTATGAGTTGATCTTGATCTTTCTTTGATTTGTGTTTCTGCAACTTTTTACACTTAAACATTATTGGTTTATTCATTTCTAAATACCCTTTTCGTTAATCAATAAACTTAACATTTCAACAAAAAAAAAGTTCTTATCGCATATATAATAATACTCAACCTACAGTGTACAAATTAACTACTTCTAACCTCCCAAAACCTTTTTTCATTGTAACCATTGGCGGATGTAGGTATATTATAGGTGGGGTATGTGCCCCGTACTAAAAAATTTTGGTTAAACTTTTTTTCATTTCATATTTTTTTTGTTGAATATGAAGCTGTACAACACAATAACGAGACTTAATAACCAAAACTAAAAAATCAAACCGAATCAAACTGAGATTTTATGCTTGGTTTGGTTTGATTTCTAGAAAAGAACTATCAGGTTTTGGTATTTAGATAATTTTGGTTTTCGTTTTGGTTTCGAAATCCAAAAATTACCAAATAGATACCAAAACTATTTAGTATTAAAAATACTATAGTAACTTTTGGTCACAAGTAATCATGTATAATTCTGAATTTGGTTATTTTTGGAAAATAATAATTATTCAGAAAAACTCAATATTATATTGGGACTAATTTGGTTCTACTTTTTCATAAGTAAAACCAAAACAAAGCTGAACTTCAGTCGGTATCTATTGATCATCATATTTTCAAAACCGAAAGAACTAATAACAGAAAATCTGAATTGAAGAACTGATTGTAACTATTTTCTATCTTTCTCCATAACTTCTGCAAAGTTTGGTTATTCCTAACTAATTGATCTTGTGATACGTTTAAATACACTCGACATAATAATTCATCTTCTTGTTGAGCGAAATATTAGCTTCTATTTTTCCAATATCTTTTGTTTATTCGAAAGTAAGAAAATGTTTGAAGTGTGAAATTTTCTTTCATCATGATTTATCATTTATACACAAGAATGTGTGGGTAAGGATTCAAATGAATGGACACAAATCATTCTCACGGATTTTCTTATGTGAGAAGATAATGATTCAATCTAACGATAGATATCAAAAATACATAATTAACGATGCATATTTAACTCACAGAGTTCATAAAATAATATTAGATTCAAATAAAACAGTGGATAACAAGGAGACAAAATAAATGGTGTAAATTCAATTTACGAATTTTCTAGGTAATAAGATGATATAGGATTCCAATCAAACGATGGATAACAAGAAGACATAATGAATGATGCAGATTGAATTCTCAGATTTTTAGATGATAAGATAATATAGGATTACAATCCAACTGTAGATAACAAGACGAAATAATGAACATTGCATATTCAGTTTAAATATTTTCTAGATGACAAGATAATATATGATTCTAATAAAAATGGTAGATAACAAGGAGACGTAATGAATGATGCATATTTAATACTTGAATTTTTATGTGATAGGATAATAAGATTTCAATCAAACGGTGGTTAATAAGTGAATCATAATAAACAGGTTGGATTAATAATTTACAGATTTTCTTATGTTATAAGATAATGCTAATTTAACGATGAACAACAAGTGAGATGTAACGAATGGTACAAATTCAGTTGACAGACTTTCTTATCTTCTTAGCTAGTAATTATTATATATATATATATATATATAGATATCATTAATTATTTCTAATACTTAAAAAATGAATTTTAATATCAGAGGTCCATCTTTTTCTTAAATTCGTCTTCATCTTCAGACTGATCTTAGTTTGATGATTTTTTATGGTCGACTTCAAAGTAATGGATAGAGAAAAAACAATTTCAATTGATATGATTTTCAACAACAACCGTCTTATTCAAGAATTTACAAAAAAAAACAATCATGTAAGTAATCAATTTTTTATTTCTTGTCACTTCGTGAAACATCATGAAAAAGAAAATAATTACCTTAATTTTTTCAATGATTATTTGTTTAACAAATCTTGTGTATGATGAAAGATAGTTCCATCACCGATTCCTAATATCCCAAAAGTTATTTCTCGTATTGTTAATATTTTCAAATGATACAACAACTACTTCATCCAAAAGCGTGACAATTTTGATAGACTTGGCTTATCAACCTTGCAAGAAGTTACCTGTAACACCCCAAACCGATAAACTCAAGTTCCGATACACTTTAGCAAGGATTTGAGCGGACCTTACACTTAACCATTTCAAGTTCCATAATTCACTAAGTCAAAATTCGATTTTAAGAGATGTGACAAGCCCAATCAGTTCATAATAAAATTCGGTTCCATTCTTATTCAACTAAAATCATGGTTCCAAACCAAACGATAACTTAACGAAATTAAACTCAGTTCTAGCATCAAGTTCAACTTTAAACAACATAAATAAAACCCCCAATTTCTATCCCTAAATCCACCTCCTCTCCTTTCCGCCTTGGTCTCGCTTCTACTAGCCACTATCTCGATCATTGGCCAAATCATTATCTACAATCACGCAGATTGTATAAGCAAACGAATTTGCTTAGTGGNCAATCATGTAGATTGTATAAGCAAACGAATTTGCTTAGTGGTTTGGTCATTCTGTCCCACTAGGCTATAACCAGAACAAGCATTCAATAACAAATCAAATAAACAAAACAAACAATCACGATCTTAGGGTTAACTTATCGATTAGTTTAACTACCCGGGTT
>OVBA01003385.1:125-28248 GCA_900406435.1 Lepidium aucheri | reverse complement strand
GTTTTGAGTTATTTTCCTAAGCTAATAAAGAGAGTTATTCTTTAAATCATTTTTCATACAAATTATAATCTTTGATTCTTCAGAAATGTCCTCCATCACGGACATCATTATCTGTAGCGAATAGAAAAATCCCCTCCTACATATATCCCTTTATTTTTGATTTCCCTAATTAATCACCTATCATATATATATTTCAAGAATAAGCACATATTCAGATGTCCTTCCCAGACCTCATAACTTATCTGTTATGGACAACCATCCCAAATACTCATAGTACATTGTTCAAAGATCCATTCATAAGATAAATTTTCAATTTTTTATCATTGTTTACAGTAATCAAGTTTGTCGTTAGTAGTTTTCATACTAGTCGTTACATATAGACTATACACTTACTCTATCATATCCCTTAAATTACTTTTTTCACTATTCAATCATCTTCCCAAATTTTTTCTTCGCTTCTTTTCATTCTTTCTTACAACACAATGCCATTACAATCTCGGCGGTTTCCAACATTAATAACACTATCCTTATGTTCTTCATGATTACACCTTTCTGCGATCTCTCTCTGTTTCTTCCATTTTTTCATCTCCCTTTTCAAAAACTCAACCTTACCTTCCAGTTTCGCTGTGGTTTCCTCTACTACCAATAATCTCCTCTTCCCACCCTCCACATCCTCTATCCACTTGAACATGTGTCCCTGCAAAATCACAAATGTTATTCAGTCAAACCAAGCACCTTCATTCATAGTCATTACTCACAAAAAATTACGCTCCTTACTTGGCTCATTATTTCGTACCTATAGAAAGGTCGCCTTGGATTCACCTTAGATCCAGAGGTAATTTTCTCACATTCAGGACACAATGTCACTTTATATCCCTTCCAAAGGTGCTTTCTCTTCTCATATCTCCCATGCTACAGTCCGAACTTATTTTTCGCTCCTTCTCTCCAAATTATGTGTTATCTTACTTATCTATCACTCATACCTAACATTTAATTATTTATACCCTCTACACAAGCGGATGTCCTATTTAAACATCCTTGTGTTTTAAACTTATCCATCTTAACCAAGTCCATCACACCCATCTTCCATTGTCTTTCATAGACAATCTATACATCATCTCCTTTAGTAGAGAATTAGTCCTCAACCTCTAGATATCTTTATTCTTAGTTAACATTATAGCCATATCATTTTCCTGAACAACTTCTAACATATTTCAATCTCGAGTCATGGTAACTCAATCCTCTTTAATCTCCCCACACCCACCTTGGAAGACATCATTTCAAGAGTTGCGATTGCTGCATCTACAACAATTCCGAGCTTGTAATAATAGCTTCCATTCATATGCTCGAGCGAAACCCACACCTTGTTAACATTGGTTCACCATTTCAGCATCTTCTATGTCGTTGTCTAGAAGCCGGTAAGCCAACAACTACGTTTCTTGAGATCCTTCAATTGGTTACGAAGGAAGCAAAGATTGCTGAAGCTACGAAGATGTTATCCTCATCAGAACCCAATTCTTTTCGAGCAAGTTTTGTGCTTGGTCTATTTTTGCTGTCTGAAAAATAGTTCTCCTCTGGTTTCAGGGCGATATTGAAATTCATTGATGACACACCATCCCATGATTGCACTGATGTTATTGCTGATGATCAGATCTACCGGGCCTTTTAGAGTTAGGAGCTTTATTCCTCTTTTCCCTTAATCTCGCACCATGCACCGACTATAACATCTTTGATGGTGATTGTACAATAGATAACAGGTGTTCGGAGTGCTTCATATGGTGTGCATTCGAGGATTTTCCTTGCTTTATTTTCAACTATCTTTTTGATGCTCTGTTCTCGCCTTAGTCTACACCTCGTTGTCTTTCATTTACTTTTGGTCTGTAGGCCATTGCATTGTCTATTTCTGATGGTGTAATGATATTCACATGTTCTTCTTTGGTAATGTATTTTGTTCATTTTTGTCCATACCTTTCCAAGTAAGCCCTTAGTAGACAACTAAAATGACTCTTCCGTCGTTTTTTAATTAGTATGTGTATTGGTTGTATTTTATTATTCATATTTTATGTCCTCCTATGCATAAACTTCCTTTCCACACTTAAAATAGTTATATGTATAGTCTTTCACAAAACACATTTTTCAAAAGTTTTGTTCATACCGAACATATATAATATATTTAGTCCATTCTGGAAACCGAACAATATATATTGTTCTCCCCGGACAAAATTGCCAATCAAACAACCACATTCAAACCACTTTCCTGATTCATTTATGTTGTCCCCTCTAGCCAAAACATTTTACCCGTTGTCTATTACCCCCTAATGTTTTCCACTATCTCATTCTCCACCTATACACATGATGTCAGATTTACTCACCCCGCCTTCTTATACACCCTCCTTCATAAACACCATTTTCATAATTATTCTCCCTTTCTTCTTCCATGGATGACTTGGTTCTTGTTATTTTGGGAGAATGAGACTGTTCCCATTCTTCTAATTAGTTATTTCCCCCCTCCCCCCAGTAAGGCCAATTTGATAGATGTGTGTCCCTTTCGCACACAATTAATTTCTTGCAATTTGAAAAGAATTGTTCTATCTCGTTTCTTAGTTGATTCATCCCTCTTCCCCTTCCCTAACCTTCTTCTTCCCTGTTGAGAAGTCCGAGTTTTGCAATGGTAGTTTTCCTCCAATACAAAAATCAGATGACATATCCTTACAAAATTTTAGGCTTCAGTATGCTCAATCACACAGTTTGCATCTTTTCTTGCATTTGCTTCATTGGTTTACTTCGGATCCAACAAAACCATGTTCCTCTCAACCTCTGCCATCAAAATTTTGAAATTGTATGGAATAGAGAAACAAGAACACTTGATCGGAAAGCGCCGATCCCAACGCTTAATTCGCTTTATTTATATAAACTTTTCTTACAAAAGTCTTATATAAGTTTCTTACAAACACAAAACGAATTCTCACACACACTCTCAATGAATCTCTCAAGATCTTTTTCTCTCTCAGATTCACAGCTTAGTTCGACAAGGATTAGGAGTGTTGGCCGCCGCTCAACCCTCCTCACATCTCTTATATACTAGACCTAAACCTAGTATCTTTTCGTGATCAGTCAGAAATGGAAATACCTCACATAATGGTTCTTTCCATTTCTATCGCACTCACAATCATCTGTCTTGACAGACACCTGATGACTCGCCTTCATACTCCATCCTGGTTCTTTTTGTAGAATGTCTCTCTGTCCAACCATCCATGCATCGTCATCTTTCTGTTCAATCTCCATGCATGTCCAATCTGCCCCTTTTTAGCTCAGCTTGATCGTCAAACACTTTATAGACCTGTATCAAAACAAATCACAGAGCAACATACTACCATGTACCACACATTACACGTATAGGCATCAGAATTAAGACAGAGAATCATAGAAGGAGATTTAGAGCAGAGTTCAACATGCCAATCCCAACAAAAATATTACATCCCGGAAATTTAGAACAAAAGATTGAAGTTTTTAGCAAAAGTACAAAGTAATAAAAAGAAAACAATAGTCTGATCAAGCTAAAAATTCAAAACAAAAGAACTCCCCCATAATCTAAACTCCCCCATGATTCCATGATCACACATCTGACTTTGAGTCGTCTCCCCTTGTTTGACAACACAACTGGTTGAAAACATCACTTTCTATTATCACAGAGAAATACAGATGAGAATATGCCACTTACCTGGTGTGAGCAACAATTCCAACAGCTGAATCGCTTGTCTTATGACCTTTTGTGTCTGCTCAGCTGAAGGAAATTTCTGTTGCTGCGAGTGGGAACCTTGAACCTTTTCACCAGCCTGTTTATGCTTTTTTGTGAGAACAGTCTTAGACTTTGGTTTCTGAGGATGAGGTGGACGACTTGTTGTGCTTGTCTTGATCGGAATTGGTTGCTGTTTGGAGAGCGGATTGAACAGTAAACTGGGATATGGCAGCCATAACTTGGAGTCCGGATTCTGAGCATCTTCCAATACATGATCGAAGACTATCTTGCCAAGATCAAATGACATTCCCTTGAGCAGCATGTGTGAGGAGGAAGAGGAGCCACCTTCTGAGCATGGAGAGTCTGGTGTGTGGCCGACAAGCCTTGACAGAGAGGATAAAACAGATTTCATGGCGAAGTTGGAGAACGGAAAAGGACTTCGTGAGAGAGAAAAACGATTGAGAGAATTTTCAGATGGAAGCGTGTTTGGGAGTGACAAGACAGTTCCACTCCCCTATGTTGATGAAGAAACCCTAATTTCTTTTTCCCTCTAACTTTGTTCGTTTCATATTCCTCTCTATATTGGGCTTTGCACAACTCATTGTCTCATTCATGTGAACTTAAGAACCACACATATCATTGGTACACTCAGGGCCTTGACAGGCCAAATAGAACGACAATGACAATTCATCAAGTTTATTTCAAGTCCAGCATTAAGTGACCCAAGACACTATCAAATCATTTGAATCCCCCTTTTTCTTCCATTTTAAGTTCCAGTACTGATAAACTTAGAGAAATATTACCTTCAGAGCTCCGTTCCATAGCGAGTTGTGTAATGAGCGGACAGACAGACATAACTTATAGCCATTGTTTAGTACATCATTTTTCTTCAAGTCTACACCATATACATGATTGGCTTATGTGGCTAGTCTTTCACCAGTCATACCTTTATCGTGTTCATCAGACAGTATCCAGATTCTGGTTATTGTGCAATAGGCAGCTGGAATTTCCTTTGGAGAGTTATCTGACTGTGTGCAAGGACTCCTTCTCCCGTTTTTTTTGATGTTTGTCCTTACCAAATAAGAGCACACATTGGATTGAACGATCATTGCTTGTTTTTTGTTGTTGCTCATGGTTCAATAGACAGAACATGAATATCACTCGACTTCTCAAGTCACTGTTCGTCTAACAGACCACTGTGTCTGTGAGTGACACAACGATGTATCAATGATATCATGTTGACTATCAATCAGCTGATACAGTTGCTCTCCTCAGCTCTTTAACGTCCTGTATTACAGTACCATGTCTCCAAACAAATCCTTAAACTGAACGGCATGACAGGCAGCTATTTTCCATAGCGTGCAGAATCTTGTATATACCATCAACTCTAGACGTTTTTTTGTATAGTATAGCTATTATCCTGTCCCTGTCAATACTTTACACACTCAAGAAACAATTTAGATTTCACAAACACCAATAGCAGATCTTAATTGAATAAAACGATTAAAGTCTAGTGGTTTAGTGAAAATATCAGCTAGCTGAGATTCAGAATTCATATGATCGATAATGACTAGTTTCTCCTCAACTAATTCTCGAATAAAATGATGTATGATTATAATATGTTTAGTTCGAGAGTGTAAAACATGATTTTTGGCAATATTTATGCCACTTTGGTTATCACAGTGAATAAACAAGGGTGTAAAAGGAGTACTGTAATCATCAGCCATTTGTTTCATCCACAGAAGTTGTGTACAACAGCTTCCAAGAGCAATGTACTCAGGTTCTGCTGTAGACAAGGAAACACTATTTTTTTTGACTTAACCAGGAGATCAGATTCTTACCCATGAAGAAACAGCCTCCACTAGTACTTCTTCGGCCATCTAATGAACCGGCCCAGTCAGCATCACAGTATCCTACCAAATTGCTATTTGTGTCTTTAGTGAAGTAGATACCCAAACCAACTGAGTTTATAATCCTCTTAAGTGCAAGAAGATGTGATTTCTTAGACTTAGCCTGATATCGAGCACAAACACCCACAACATAACACAGATCCGCACGACTAGTTGTCAGGTACAGTAAACTAGTCCTGCGCATTTCAGGTTTTGGTTCAGGTTCGGTTCGGGTCTTTTCAGGTTCGGGTTTTCGGGTCTATTAATTTAGGACCCATTCGGGTATTTCTAATTCTTGGGTTCGGTTCGTTTGGGTATAGATCAGGTTCGAGTTCGGTTATTTATATATATAAATTCAAAAATAGTAAAGAATTGATAGAAATAAATCTAAAAAGCCTAAATTTAACAAAAGTTAATCGGGTACCCATTCGGGTTCGGGTTTGTTTTTTTAGGACATAATTTTAGGACCTATTTGGGTATTTTGTCGGGTTCGGTTCTTATTTTTCGGGTCGGTTTGGGTTCGGGTTTTGGATATCTGGTTTTATGCCTAGGGCTATAGTAGACTTCCAATCATACTTCTGTAGAGTTTCTCATCAACATCTTCTCCTGAGTCATCCCTTGACAACTTCTCTGTCATGGTCATAGGTGTTCTAGCTCCTTTGCAGGTTGCCATACCAAAACAGTTTATCAAGTTTTTGGCATACGTACTCTGACTAACGAAGATTCTTGCATCTGTCTGTTTCACTTGAAGACCCAAGAAATAGCTCAGTTCACCACACATGCTCATTTCAAATTCTTGAGTCATGACCTTGACAAAGTCATTTACTAACTCTTGATTAGTAGAACCAAACACAATGTCATCGACATAAATCTCAACTACCATGAAGTCTGTTTCTGAACCCTTGATAAACAGCATATTGTCTACATTTCCCTGGGAATATCCTTTTCCAGTGAGAAATGTAGCCAATCTCTCATACCATGCTCGAGGGGCCTGTTTTAGACCATACAATGCTTTGTGAAGCTTGTAAACATACTCAGGATGTTCTGGACTTTCATATCCCTTAGGTTGCTCCACATAAACTTCTTCTTGTAGCCAACCGTTTAAGAATGCACTTTTGACATCCATCTGATAGAGCTTGAACTTATGTTTACAAGCCATCCCTAACAGAAATCTATTTGATTCAAGTCTCACTACTGGTGCAAATGTTTCATCAAAATCAACTCCTTCCACTTGTGAATATCCTTGCGCCACTAGACGAGTCTTATTACAAACCACAACCCCATTTTCATCTATCTTGTTTATGAAGATCCATTTAGTGCCCACAATGTTCACACCTTCTGGTCTAGGAACTAATTCACAAACATTCAGCCTTTGAAAGTTACCTATCTCTTCTTGCATTGATGCAATCCAAAACTCATA
The DNA here is from genome assembly GCA_900406435.1 of Lepidium aucheri. NCBI lineage: Eukaryota > Viridiplantae > Streptophyta > Magnoliopsida > Brassicales > Brassicaceae > Lepidium > Lepidium aucheri. The sequence continues at coordinate 21,200 of OVBA01003385.1, read as the reverse complement.
TTGAAGAGCTTCCTTGTGTTTTTTCGGTTCTGTGACTGAAAAAAAGCATGCAAAATGTATCAGCATAGTGTCTTTTCTTCCTTCAGACATATCTTTGAAGTTAATCTGTTTTGCTCTTGTGATCTTCCACTATGCAATTCTCCAATTACATATTCCTTAGAGTGGTTTCTATGGACTTATAGATCCTTCTGATCTTGATCTTCTTCCTGTGATTTAGGACCTGATTCAGTTACCCGTGGTTCTGATTCATCAGAATTAGTGGGTAGGACTTCAAGTCTGGGCAAGGGTGGATCATTAAACACTACATTGACAGTTTTCTGAACAGCTAGAGTACGCTTATTATATACTCGAAATGATGTACTGGTTCCTGAATACCCCAGAAAGATGCTTGTGTCACTTTTAGAATCAAACTTTCTGAGTTGATCTTTATCAATCAAGATATAACACAAATACCCAAAAATGTGAAACTAGCTGACAGTTGGCGTTTTTCCCTTCCATAGTTCATATAGTGTTTTGTTTGTGCCTTTTCTGACATACACCATGTTGATGATGTAACAGGCTGTGTTCACAGCCTCAGCCCAAAAGTGTTTTGCTACACCCTTTCCATGGAGCATAGCTCTGGCCATCTCTTGAAGGATTCTGTTTTTCCATGATAAATCATCAACCATCACAGTATATATTTCTTTCCTCCCAAACTCGTTACTTGGATTGGTCCCATCAAATCCATGTGAACCAACTCTAGAGTTATTGTGGATTTTACATCCATAACAGATCTGTGTTGGGTTTTGACTTGTTTTCCCATGTTGCATGGACCACAAATAAACTCCTGAGAACTTTGAAACTTTGGTAGTCCACGAATGACCTCTTGATTTGCGAGTTTCACCATTGTTCGATAATTCATGTGTCCCAATCGTTGGTGGCACATCTTTCCTTCATTCTATTAAACATCACTTAGACATTTCTTTTCAGAAACCCACATATAACAAACATTGTCAGATCTAATTCCCTCTAGTACAGCAACTCCTTGAAGCTTTGCACCCAAGCTTGGTAAAAGTTACATCAAGATTTTGATCACACAGCTGACTGATGATGATAAGATTAGGTTTCAAACCATCAACCAGATAGACATATCTTAACTCAGGCTGTAATGGTCCACTTGTGTCTCCTTTTCCCTTGACATCACCTTTTGCTCCTCCTCCAAACGTAACTTTACCACTACAGCCTTTATGAAAATTTAGCAGATTTTCCTCTGTTCTTGTCATGTGTCTTGAGCACCCGCTGTCAAAATACCAATCACTTACAACAGTTCCTCGATTACCTTTACCAGCAGTTAAAGCTACTTGACAGTACAGATCATGCTTCTTAACCCATGCTTTTCCAGACTTCTTAGCATCTTTATGATACCTCTGTTGATCTATGATACTATCCATATGCTTCGGAAACCTGTAGCATTGAATTCTGATATGTCCAAGTTTTCCACAGTACCAACAATCAGGAGATTGATATCTATAGTCTGTGAACAGATGTCTGTTAGTTTCTTCGCAGCCATACCACTAATTTTGATTAAACCACTGTTGTTTACAAGTCTTCTATTTCTCCCCAAACCTCTAAAGATGCATGAACCTGCCTTGGTGAACTCCCCTCTGTTGCCTATACGGACGATAACTCTGACTGTACTGTTGTCCTCACGCACTCCCTTGCTTCGAAATGAATCTCCAACAGTTTTGATCCTTATTGTGAATGGTTCCAAACCAACTCTTTCAGAATCCTGATGTGATGTTGATCCTAAGCCAGTGTTAATTGCTTTGACAAACACAGTACTTGCTGTAGTGTTTTCTGCTCCACGATATCCTAAACCCGAGTTACCTTTGTCAGTTCTTCCATACTACAGGAGTTTGTCGAGATTCTTTGTACCACTTGACAGCAACTTGATATTTTTGAGTTGGCCTGACAGTCGACCCTCTAACTCTTGATTCTTTGTTTTCTCATGCTCAAGTTGTGTTTCCAGCTTTTGCAACAGTCTCTTCAACCTTTCTGTTTCAGTCCTTAATGAAAGGTTCTTTTCTTGAAGTTCTACCAGATTCCTGCACACAATCTGCATTTCATCAGCAGGAGATAATCCTAAGTCATCCTCATCTTCCATGTCCTCATCTGAATTCTGAGCTGTGAAGTTGACGTATGTCTGTTCCTCTTGAATAGTCCCTTTGTCGTATGTCATTTCAACTATACTAAAATTAGCACAGTATGCCTCCAGATCATTGTCATTTTCTTCATCTTTTGTGTCACTTTCACTCTAGCTGACAAGAGCATTCTTGTCATTTTGTTTAAATGCACCCACACATTTTGACTTCATATGACCATAACCTTGACACTCAAAACACTTTAAATTCATCTTTCTTTGAATAGTAGGACAATCAACTTTGAAATCACCATAACCTTGACACTCTAGATATTGTTTGTCAGAACTTGGTTGACCTTTGTCATTTCCCTGTTTAGCCAACACTCGATGTCCCTCTTCTGACCTCTTTCAAATTTCCTGAGATATTTTTTGACAATTAATCCAACTTGATCTTCCTAGTCAGCCATAGGTAGCTTTAATTTTTCTTCAGAAATTAGAGCCACTCCTTTCTCATGATGTGGACTCCCTTATTGAGTTGAATTTCATCGGCTTTCATCATACCAACCACTTGTGCAAAACTCATTTTGTCAGAATTCTGTGTGAGTTCAAGTGCAGAACGATGTCCATGAAACTTAGGTGGAAGACAACGCAGAAATTTCTGCACCAGTTTCTTGTCCTTATAATTCTTATCCAAAACCAGTGCCTCATGTGACAGAGTGCTGAGCTTACTACTAAATCCTTGTATCGTATCATGTTCATCCATTGTGAGAGCTTCAAATAGAGTAGCCAGCATGTCAATCCTTGTTCGTTTAACATTGGATGTTCCCTCAAATGAAACTTGCAGTATATCACATGCTTCTTTTGCATTTGTATACCCTTGAACTTGATTGAACTAATTTGGCGCCAGAGTGTTGAATATGGCTGACAGAGCCTTGGAGTTAAACTTCGATTCTGCCTTCTCCTCTGCTGTCCAGCTCTTTCTAGGTTTTGGTACAATAGCCTCTCCAACCTTCATTGTTGGTGGTGTCCACCCATCTTCAACAGCTCGCCAAAGTTCTTCATCAATAACTTTGATAATCTGAGTGATTTGAACCTTCCAGTGACCATAATTATTCAGATCTAGCATTAACGGTACTCTGACTGTCACAAACTGCGGTTTCCCTTCCATACTTACCTCATGATCACACCTGATTTGGTTAAGTGAATGGCTCTGATACCAATTGAAATTGTATGGAACAGAGAAACAAGAACACTTGATCGGAAAGCGCCAATCCCAACGCTTAATTCGCTTTATTTATATAAACTTTTCTTATAAAAGTCTTATATAAGTTTCTTACAAACACAAAAGGAATTCTCACACACACTCTCAATGAATCTTTCAAGATCTTTTTCTCTTTCAGATTCACAGCTTAGTTCGACAAGGATTAGGAGTGTTGGCTGCCGCTCAACCCTCCTCACATGTCTTATATACTAGACCTAAACCTAGTATCTTTATGTGATCAGTCAGAAATGGAAATACCTCACATAATGGTTCTTTCACTTTCTATCGCACTCACAGTCATCTGTCTTGACAGACACTTGATGATTCGCCTTCATACTCCATCCTGGTTCTTTTTGTAGAGTATCTCTCTGTCCAACTATCCATGCATCGTCATCTCTCTGTTCAGTCTCCCATGCATCTTCAAATTTATGTTGTCCTTCGAAGACGAGTCATTTGTAGCAGTGATTTTCTACGCAGAGCAGGCCTCCCTCGCCAAGGCTCAAGACTCTCTAATAGGCAGCACCCAAAAGCATGAACCCACAGAACCTTGTTTTTCTCAAATCCCGCCAACACACATACCGTTGTCCTTGAAAGAAGAAGCATATGTAGCTGTGATTGCCCACGTTGTGCATGCGTCCTTCACTGTGGCTGACAACTCCCACGCAGGGTGCACCCAAATGACACCCCCTGCTGAACTCCTTCTCCAATTCTCTGATGACTTTCTCATTGATGTAATGGTCATACAAGAGGGTGTAGAAGAGTCCCCCTCAGACACCGACTTGCCTATGTCCTTTGAGGATGAGGCTTCTCAACTTCGCTATGAATCTCTCGTCTTAGCGTTTGTCATGTAGGAACAATAATCTATATTTCTGAATTTTATGTTTTCCCGCTGTTTATCTTGTCTGTGCGGAAAAAAATTATCACTAATATGTGGTATTTCAAAAATATTTCTTCTCAAAGAATCACCCCCGTATTCGTTGTCAGCTGTCTATAGTAGACAATTTTATTTCTATGCATGAATATATATTTACGGTTGTCTTGTAAAGACGCCTACATTTTTACTTACAATCCTATTTTTTATTTTTTTGTTGGACACTGTTTGTAACACATGCAAAGCCACATTACGTCATGTATCACGACAAATTTTAAGCCTTCACACATACCCCCAAACTGTCATGCTTATAATACACACTGGTCCATGGACATTTGTCCATACAGTTAGTTGATCATATGGCCATAGCAATACTATTCATTTCCAAAGGAGGGAATTCTATTCACACTCATATCTCGTTTTCCCACTTTTCCCTTCCTCAATTCTTGTGCCTTTCAATAGAAGTTTCCGTTTTAGTCATTGCTGGTGAGTAGGAAACCACCAAAACTGGTGTCTGGCACTTCAAGGTCCTGAAAAAATACTTTGCAAGATGTGTTGAAATTTTCAAATCATATTCTTTTTCTCAATTCAAGAAGAACATTCTTGAAGTTTTCTCGCTACCATCAAGTTTCTCGCTAACATTCTTGAAGGCAGAATTCTATAATTGAACCATTCTTGCGATGTGAGGACTAGGTCTCAGTTTTGTCAAGATACAACAGCTCCTATTTTAGTAGAATTTATTCAGCACCGCTTTGAAAAAGACAAGTAAGGGCCCGAAGCATGCGATAATCCTGACATTATTTTGGACAAATCTAGTGTTCTTATTTCTTATACAAAAGCATGGAAAGCCAAATGAGTTGGCTTTGTCCCATTCTAGAGGCAATAAGCATGACATCTTTAACCTTTTGTCCACATATCTCCAACTTCTACCTCTTTCGAATCCAGAGATAGTTTACAAAGTGGAGACTTCACCTTCAACCGAATGTAATGTCTTTTCCAAATATTTCTTTTTTTGTATTTTGGTCCATCAATTCTTGCCCTCTCACATCTTTGGAAAGTGGTTGTTATCGATGGTACTCAAATGAAAGGAAAATTCAGAGAATGTTTGGTCATTGCCACTTGCCAAGACGGTAACATGAAAATTTCACCCCTGGTCTTTGGCGTCATAGATGGACATAATGACGCATGATGCGCTTGGTTTTCTGTGAACTACAAACCTTTTCCCTGATGGACATGACCTTGTGTCTGTTTATGATAGATAAGCTTCAATATACTCTTTTCTTAAGTCTGGCTACCCGCTAGCAGCCCACAGTGCATGTGTGGTTCATCTGTTTTGTAATGTCAACCATCGTTTTAAATCAACTGGCTTAGCAGCTCTTGTCTCCAAGGCTGCGAGGGAATTTATGCTTGGGTCACTCAAGTATTGGTTCGCCTTGATTCAGGACCAGAGCACCGCTTATGCTTCTTACCTTGAAGATATTGGGATCTGCATTGGACTCTTTCACATTTCCAAGGCTGGCATTACAATATTATGAGTAGTAACATTGTCGAGTCCTTAAATGCCGCTCTTTCCAAAGTTCTATCCTATCCAATCATGTCCATGGTTGAGTTTATTCGAGGTATGTTGATGTGATGGTTTTTAGATAGGAGGCGTCTAAGTTCTGAAACTACTTCTGTACGCATCCTGGGGGTTGAAAAACTCTTTCTTTGCCAGCTTACAGCAGCTACGCAATGCGCAACACTTTCTTCTTCAAAATGGATATTCCAGGTCAATGATATATCTAGCTACGTCTTCCGAGTTGATCTTTGCGGACAATCATGCTCATGAAAGGTCTACATTGTCCTCCTCTCTTCCTCATTTAGTCGTTTGTCCCCCTAAAACAAGGAGGCCTCCTGGTAGTAAACGAAAAGTCTGAATCCCATCATGTGGAGACTTTAATGTCCGTTTGTCATTTCTTTCCCTATTGCGCTTTTCTTCTTCACAATGTACATCTTATTCTTTTGCAGACTCGAGCTCGCTTCTTGCAATGTCCGAATTTAAGGCAGCATCCCGATCCACCATGTCTATGTCAGCATACTTTTTGACTGATGTTGTACTTAATTCGCATCGCTTGTTCCCCAATTTTTGGAATTATGAATGGTTCACGAGTACTATCCTCTAGTTGTCCATCTTTTCTACTTCTATTCACAACCTAAGATATTTGTCCATTTTTCTCCATGATACAGACGATATCAGTTTAACCATTCATCATTTATTGCCCAACAGTTATACAACAACCACGTTTCAACAACCAAAGTCATAAAATATGACATTATCTTTCCACAACTTCTGGGAATTCCATGCTACAAAAGTACATTGGTTCTACACATATGCAACTTACAAATCCGTGATGTCCACTATGCACCTTTCGCTACCTTCCATGGACTTCCATACTTCTCCGTTAGAACATTATGAGCAGGTGAATTGACCACCACTATATGAAGCACTCAACACAAATATTATCCATTCCACAGTTCGAGCCATCCTCAACACATTTCAAAACTTCACAAAGCCGCCACATTGTTGCATAATTCTTTACTTTCTCAACCCATATCTGCAATTGCTTCTACCATTACTAGATTACTGGTTCCTGCCATGAAATCAGTCATTGTATCTCTTCATTCCACATATTACCCTGATAGAATTTTGAACATTCTCCATCATAAGCGCACATGCTTCTTCAACGTAACCTTCTCTCGCAAAAAGCTTTAACCCTTCCAGATACCACGCTCTTAGGTTCCAAGCTTTTACACACCAATTGGAAAGTACTCTGTATTTTGATCCCATGTTTGTAAGCTCTGGATTCAAGTCCATTTTCTTTATGCATGCCAACCGGAGAATTGTTTTAAGCTGCCCTGTTCTCCTTCCTTCTCTGCACGTCGCCATTATTGGTCTCAACTTCTCAGACCTTTCGGCTGCAACCTTTCCTACGACCATCACAAATATACTTCAGGTAGACTCATGAGGTGGGAACTACTATCCAACCCTCCACACTCTGCCTTCTCTCCCCCATTACATTCCTCTGTTCTCTTTTTATTCTTCAACTTATCCCCTTATCTAGCTGATTGTGCTATTTCAAACTTTTACACCACTAATATAAGTTGACCACCGTCAACTTCATATGCCTCGTAGATATTGGAACTAAACATTCTCACTCACTTCTTAATTTTGTAGCCAATTTACTTTATCTTTCCTACATATTAATGTCCAATTCGACTAATTCCGCTTCATCCCCTTTCCTATATTGTCCTTCAATTATATTTTATTAATTTCCCAACTATTATGTTTTGTTCTTATCATCTTGTCCAACCCGTCACCAGATAAGTTGTCTATAACATCCAACCCCTACTACGCCACTATTCATTCATCATCTTCACAGACCTTTTCACACCCGCTGTTGCTCCTCATCAAGCCTCCGTCTCTTTCCTAGCCAAACTTACTCACCCTCCTATTTTCCACTTCATTTCTTCCACACCACAACTCGCCCCTTCTCTAATCTTCACCATCTTTCTCATCCCTTTCCCTTTATCTCAGGACTTTCCACCACCATTTTTTTCTCTCCGCCATTTCTCCCCTGAGCCTTGCTTCATACTACCAAAACCTCAGCTAAGCAGTTTTCGAAAAAGGGTATAATAGCATCCCTGATAGTTAAAAACTCCGATGGCATTAGCGATAATTTCAATAACTGAAGTGCCAATTTCCGTTTAAAATCCCAATTCAAAAACATTGGAGACAGGAGACTTTAACATGACATTAGTTTCAATAACTAATAATTAAAGCTCTGATGGCATTAGGGATAATTTCAATAACTGAAGTGGCATTTCCGATTAAATCCCAATTTAAAAACATGGGAGATGGGAGAGTTAAACATTATCATGAAGCAGCTTATCGTGAAGTTTTTGCAATCATCTTGTAGAAACTTTTTAGTGAAGCTAAAGAAGACATATGAATAGTGAGCAATATGGTGAAATTTGATTAGTTAAAACAGGTGTCATAAGCACACAAAGTTTTTTCCGACATGAACAAAATGGCCCTTTAGAATACGGTCTCATATGGACAATCTCTTTGTTTTTTCCTTAGTTCATACTCATGCCAACATCAATTTATAAGTTCTTCATGGATATATTAATCAATATGTCCATGTCCATGGCTAATCTTCATGCCTATAATATTTTAAACTTGTCTCATATATTATATGTCTATGTCCCCATGTAATTTGTCAATGTCTATGCCCATGTCCATGTCTCCCATGTTTTTAGTTTCTTATATTCTCTTTGATTCTCCCCTTTTTTTCTTAATTCATATCTCATGGACATATCAATCTATATATCCATGTCTGATAGGTGCCTCGGAGGCTGGGTAAAGATATGAATACGTCGGCTTCGACCTTGGTGAGTCCGAATCCGATGGAGACTAAATTGGACGGAAGTGGGCGAATGAGAAGCACAAAGGAGGATGATTATTCCTTTTATAATCTCGGTCCGATCAAGCTTGGACTCCTCACAGACCTGATCTCAGCACTCTCTCTTGAATCCTCAAAGAGATTAAGTCGGTAAAGGCTCAAGACACATGCTTGAAAAGAAACACTCTTTTATGATCTTAAAACTTGTCTATCAATACAAAAGAAATACATGTTCTTATATAGGCTCGAGCTACAATGGTCATAAGCTTTAAATAAGAAGGAAATCTCAAAGAATGAAGTGTCCAAACGGACAAGTGATAGGGGCCGTCGATCTTATAGCTGTTGGAAAAGATATGATGACCGCCGGATATGGAAGTCTTCAAGAAGGAGGATTCGCCTAATCCTGTGGGTGCTGGAGCATGGTGAGACTTCCCTTGATAATTCTGAGTCGTTTAGGGAGTCTCTTGGTCTCCACACATAAGTCTGAAGTCCCTTGAAGCAAGCAAATCCCGGACATTCCTTAAACAGAACCGGATCAGATCTTCTTCTTGTTGGACGTGTATCTGAAGGATCCGATGGTGGATTGATTCGTTCTTGGGCTTGTTGGAACCGTGAAAGACCCAAGAATAATCTCCCAGTGGTCAGGATTGAAGGCCGCTTCTGAGCTGGGCTGTGTAGCCCCATATTTAGCTTTGTCGCGAATAAGGCCTTAGCGCAGAAGGTCCAACTTTTAAAATTCATAACTTTCAGTCTAGAGCTTCTTTTGGGCTGGTTCCAATTCGAGGAGTTATATGATTGAGTCAGGAAGCCATAAGAATTACGCTTATTCCTTAGTTCGTTTTTTAGTATCTGCAGCTCCTTGATAAGTAACTGCATGTCCTCAATATCCTCTGGGGAACGTTGTTGAAGTAAGCTCCTTGTGTCCGGCTTAGGTGCTTGAATGATGGATAAGTCATTGAGTTTAGGCAGCTGAAGCATGTCTAAGAAGTTTTCCTCCCCTTTATCTTCGACATGTTTCCCAAGGAGGTTCGTCTCTCCTTTATCCTTGGTGTATTTAGCCAAAAACTCAACAATCGAATCTAAACCTTGTACCGAGGTAAATGGTCCATGGTCTAGGATCCTATTATTCGCTGCCTCTTCAAAAGTTTTTGTCCTCAAAACCAATTTACCTGCACATAGAGAAAGCAAGTTAGGTTTCATTTGATTTTGAGAGACTAGGACCTTACCTCGAGTTTGAGTTGTGAGAGAATGTGGTGATGAGTCTAGTGGATTCTCCTTGATATGTAGTGAATAGATGACGCTTTTCCAAATCTTGGTTTCGGTTTCCATGATGTGAGGATCTCCTTGTAATCTTGATGTTTCAATGACTCTCTTGGAAGTGTCTTCCTCAAGTATAACTAACGGTTTTTGTGACGGTGTATCCTTTGCAGGAATTCTTGTGGCAGCTTGGTGATTTTTTTCATGTTTCCATTGCTGTTCCTCTTGATTCTGAACATGGATGTTTGTAGAGATCTTATTGACCTCATGGTGATGACTTTCCTTGTGTATAACCTCGTGGCTCAACCTAGTGATAGAAACGTTTCACCTTGGTTTTGCGTGAGGTGAACCTTTGAGGAAGTCATGGGAATATGAGCTTGAGGCTGTATCTTTATCCACAAACTCTTCATACATGATTTTATTCATCTCTTCCCATGTGTAGTCTGGTTCTTCAAAGTATATTTGATGAGTGGCTTCTCTATCCCAATGTAGATATGCCTCATTGATAAAGGTGTCCTCGGCATAAGTGGTTTTCTCTTCCTTAGGGATTCGATTGGACTGATACCAATTATCTATGCCTTCTTCCCATCTTAAGTATGCCTCTGGTCCTTGGTCATGACCTGAAAAGGAGATGTAGTCGGTTTTATGATTTTTTTCCTCCACTGTTGTAAACTCCGAATTTTCTTCACCACTGATCTCAAAATCAACCTTGTCATGACATGCCAAATGTTCAAACTCCATATCCTTGAACAGTAAATATAAGAATCAAATCAAATTTATGAAAATAAATCAAGACGATTTTAATTTATTTTGTTTTTCTATTAAAACAAAAAAACAATCAAAGAACAAAACAAAAACAGAATTCGTTTTCGGTTTTCTTTTTAACAAATAAAATATCAAACGACTTCTAAAAATTAAATAATTTTTAATGGATTTTCTGGGTTTTAAAATAACTAGAACCAAATAAATTAGGTTTTAATGGGTTTTTTATTATATTTATAAAATTCGAACAAGAAAAACAGACAAAAATGACTTTTATATGGTTTTCTTTTTATAAAAATAAAATAGGAGATGACTTCTAAAATTCTTCTAAAATTCAAATAAAATATTATTTTGGGTTTTCTGGGTTTTAAACTAACAAAAACAAAAGGAGTTAGATTTTTTATGGGTTTTTATTATTTTAATAAAATTTGAATAAGAAAAAAAGACGAAAAAGACTTTTTATGGTTTTCTTTTGAAAAAATAAAATAAATAAATAAATAAGCAACAAAGTGAGTACTAAGAGGTAATAAATCTAGAGCTTGGTGTTTCCTAGAACTATTACAACTAAGCACACACGAAATATAACCTACCAACCTAAGCAAATATTTGAAACTTATAGATCTAGAGCTTGGTGACTCCTAGAAATACAGATATTTTATGCAAGCAAACTCAACTCGAAACAAAAGAAATAAAGAGAGAATGAAATGATACAGAGTGATACCGTGGAACCTTTTGGCTCTGATACCAGATGATAGGTGCCTCGGAGGCTGGGTAAATATATGAATCCGTCGGCTTTGACCTTGGTGAGTCAGAATCCGATGGAGACTAGATTGGGCGGAAGTGGGCGAATGAGAACCACAAAGAAGGGTGATTATTTATTTGATAATCTTGGTCCGATCAAGTTTGGACTCCTCAGAAGACCTGATCTTGGCTCTCTCTCTCCAATCCTCAAAGAGATTAAGTCGGCAAAGGCTCATGACACATGCTTGAAAAGAAACACTCTTTTATAATCTTAAAACTTGTCTATCAATACAAAAGAAATACATGAGCTTATATAGGCTCGAGCTACAATGGTCATAAGCTTAAAATTAGGAGGAAATCTCAAAGAATTAAGTGTCCAAACGGACAAGTGATAGGAGCCATCGATCTTATAGCTGTTGGGAAAGATATGATGATCGCCGGATATAGAAAGTCTTCAAGAAGGGGGAATCCCCTAATCATGTGGGTGCTGGAGCATGGTGAAACTTCCCTTGTTAATTCTGAGTCGTTTAGGGAGTCTCCTGGTCGCCACACATAAGTCTGAAGTCCCTTGAAGCTAGCAAATCTCGGACATTCCTTAAACAGCATCAGAACGGATTTTCTTCTTGTTGGGCGTGTATCTGAAGGATCCGATAGTGGATTGATTAGTTCTTGGGCTTGTTGGAACCGTGAAAGACCCAATAATAATCCCCCAGTGGTCCGGATTGAAGGCCGCTTCTGAGCTGGGCTGTGTAGCCCCATATTTAGCTTTGTCGCGAATAAGGCCTTAGCGCAGAAGGTCCAACTTTTAAAATTCATAACTTTCAGTCCAGAGCTTCTTTTGGGCTGGTTCCAATTCGAGGAGTTATATGATTGAGTCAGGAAGCCATAAGAATTACGCTTATTCCTTAGTTCGTTTTGTAGTATCTACAGATCCTTGATAAGTAACTGCATGTCCACAATATCTTCCGGGGAACGTTGTTGAAGTAAGCTCCTTGTGTCCGGCTTAGGTGCTTGAATGATAGATGGGTCATTGAGTTTAGGCAGCTGAAAAATGTATAAGAAGTTCTTCTCCCCTTTATCTTCGACATGTTTCCCAAGGAGGTTCGTCTCTCCTTTATCCTTGGTGTATTTAGCAAAAAACTCAACAACCGAATCTAAACCTTGTACCGAGGTAAATGGTCCACGGTCTAGGATCCTATTAATATCCATGGCTAATGTTCATATCTCTCATGTTTTTAATTGAGAAAATTGTCCCCAATGCCCCATTATTTTAAATTGTCCCCAATACCCCCCTTTTTAATTGTGCCAAATACAATTTTTTGGCATTAAAGGTATTTCGAAATTGGAACATAATATACACAAATTTATTGGTGTACAACAATATTGTATACGATGGACATATAGTGCATTATATATACAATGGATATAAAATGCAATATAATTGCCCATTGTAGGTATATATATAGTGAATTATATACAACTGAAAAAAATGCAAAAAAATTATCCACCATAATCATAATTTATAACATATAAAAAAGAAGTATTTACAACATTGAAAAACTCAAAAATGTGTATATCGAAGAAAGTAAAAAATGGGGTATTTTCTACAAGTTAAACGGATCTGCGTTTATTTTCTAGTTGTCTACTCTTCTCAACGTTCATATATGTCTTTATCAAACGTTGCACACTTTTCCTCATATCAAGTTTTATTCATCACTTTCCCTCCCTTTTTTCTACTCGTCTGATGTCCATCCCTATTTCCTATTTCTAAACAACTATTCATTCATCTTTTCCACTTCTCCTTTCACATCCGTCGGTAATTATCCTCCGTACTCCATCTTGAACCTACAGATACATACTATTTCCATACTCTCTTTGCCAACCTACTTTTATTTAACCTTTCGCTTTCACATCACTTTATCCCCATCAGAACTCTCACCTTCTCCAATCTCCAAGATCTTGTTCACCACTTTCGCTTTTGTTCCTTTTATTCCACTTATATCTTTCCTATTTTTATTCCGTAAAATCTTTGTTCACACTGCCACAAACTCATCGTCCCCATTAACATTAAAAGGGTATAAGAGTCACTCCATCCTCAAAAATTCACTATGTTGTGGCATTTGGGATAATTTAGCAAACTGGTATTGCATTTCCAATAATCTTCCCTACTTAATATTGTGTATCTTCCCTACTTAATATTGTGTAATTATGTTGATAGTTTGGGCTAAATGTTCTAATCACACCAACATGGTCCGACGCAACTGAATGATTATCATTAAGTTTTGATCCAACAGACCTCGAAACTTTGGCTATTACAAAAACTAAACATTATGATGAGGTTTTTTAATCTCCAAAACAGTCACATGAATTGAATCATAGAGTGAGTGATTTAAATTATATAATTCTTTTAATTTATAAAAATAGAAATGTGACCTTTGGAAAAACAACAAGTTCATTTCATGTTCAGTAAACAAGATTGAATATGCCAAAATTTAGCGTCACATTTGATTAAAAGCATTGCATAGTTTCTTTTGAAACTAAGTAACACCAAGGCTTTGTAAGTAAGAAGACCTTAAGATAGATTTATACAGCAGTCGCAAAATATGAAACATACGAATAAACTAAATACGACATTAAAAAAAAACACAAACTAGAGATGGTCTTATAGCATTTGCCAATCCAACATCTCTTTAATAATAAACCAAAGTTCTTAGCGAACTAGCTAAAGAGATTTAGGACGTAACTTGTAATTTTTTCACAATTCAGATATATTAAAATATTTCATAATTGATATGTCTTATATTAACATGTTTTAGGAGTCTTATTTGTACATTTTAGCATCCATATTCATTACATTTGCACCATTTTAGAGTCTCTTAGGTTCATATTGCATACTTCGCATCCACATTGCACGCATTCTGCATATGGATCGTTTTTAGATACTTTGGGAGCCTAATTGAAGCACTTTGGAGTGATTATGGACACTGGTTGTGGCAAGGATGGGGCTGGGTGTTCGGCTCGAGCAAAAGAAGCTGCAAAGGAAGAAAAGCTGAACTCCTCGCCATGACTACTCGCGCAAACTAGGTAAAGTTGCGGATTGCGTGCAGCTGGACACACTACTCGCATGTAGCCCTTGCCGTAGCACACCTGAAGACCAAGGGAGAACACGACCACACAACTCGCTGCTGAGCTGCGAGTTCTCTATCTATTTTACATTTTGTAGACTTTTTATTCCATTTTCACTTTTATTAGGGTTTGTGTAAGTGGGTTATAGATACCCTTTAGCCCCCACAAACATCACACACACATTTTATTTCTCAAACTAGCAAACTTTTAAGTTGTCCTTCTCTCTTTTGTCTTAGTTTTTGCCATATTTGAATGTTAGATTTTTGATGATTCATTGAGTTATTGAAATTTCTACCTTCACTATTTTCTTTATCTTTCTAGTTATGTCTTTCATTTTTGATTTCTGGGTTTATGATTTCCATCATGATTAGTAAGTAGATTACATAGGGTTCAGGAGGAGATGTGATAGATCCTTGTAAATCTATGGATTTTACACTTTCCCAAGTAAATTCATTCTTAGATTTCTTCAGTCTAGGTGTCCTTAATGCTTATTTCATACTGGCTCATTTGAGATTAGATCTTAAATATTTTCACCCACAAAGCGTTTGTGAAAATGCTTGAATGGACCTAGGGCTGAGATTCACATCCTTAACTCAAGAGATTGGTTATCTAGGTTACAATTACGCTAAGTCTCATTGTTTCTTATGGCCAAAAAAGTGTGGATTTTCTATAAATTGGGTCAGATCGCACATTAGGCTGGGCTTTGATTGCTTTAATTCAATAGCTTGGAGATCATCTAAATAGGTTGTTCAGTAGGTGTGTAATCCCTGGTGAAGCTTTAATTGATTACCGCACTCCTCTGAACCTATTTATTGCTCATTGATATTGTCTTTTTCATAATCTATTTTTCGCATATCTCTGATTTTATGCTATTTTTTTATGTTCTTTTTCATTCTTGTTATGTGACAAACTTTAGATGAATTTGGCTTGAACTAGATAAATCCTCAGAGTTCTGATTGTTAGTAGCTCCCCATTCGGTTCGAAACCCTTGATATACTATATTGATAATTTGGGTTTAATAGGGATTAGTTGATGATAAAATCTTGTTATCATCTTGGTGCCATTGCCAATTGGGTGATTTGTTTGTTACTGTTGGAAATTTGGATCTCCTAGGATCAAGCTCTTTGCTATTTTTTGTGTTAACAATGTGTTGTAACTCGTTTCTCTGTTTTTGGTGCATTTCATGACAACTCAACTAGTGAGCTCGACATAACATCCACAAGGCCCACCAATCAAAACAAATTTCTAGAAATCGACATCAAGACTCGACTACACATGTTCGGGTTCTTTTTTCTAGGTTGAATTTCTGGGTTTGTGAACAACACAACACCCGAGGCATCGGCTAATCAGGCACAAGCTGCTGTACATGAGCCTCCTACTGATTGGTAATGACAAATTGGGGCAGGTAATACACCTAGTTCACATTCCTACTGTCATGGGATTATTCCACCTACCATTAGTAATACCAATTTTGAGATAAAGAGCGGTCTCATCGCCATGGTTCTTAATCAGAATTTCCATGGTTTACCATCTGAAGACCCTCTTGATCACTTGAATGAATTTGTGAGGTTATGTGGACTTACACAAATAACTAGAGTAAGTGATGAAGCTTTCAAACTCAGACTGTTTCACTTGGGGAAAAGGCTCATACATGGGAGAAGCATCTACCTCCAGGAATAATCACATCTTGGGATGAATGCAAGAAAAGATTCCTTGCTAAGTTCTTCTCTACTTCCAGAGCAGTAAAAATTTGCACAGCAATGTGCGATTTTGTGATAAAGAGATCCGAGACATTCTCTGAAGCTTGAAAATGCTATAAGACATACCAGACTCAGTGCCAGATCATGGTTACACCACTGACACATTGCTCGGCACCTTCTATCGTGGAATTTTTCCACAATTCCGCATACACCTAAATACTGCAAGCAATGGTAATTTCATGAATAAAGAAGATGATGATGGGTGGGAACTGGTTGAGAATCTTTCCCTAGCTCATGGTTAGTATGAAGACGATTATGAAAGTAGTGGGAAGAGCACAACTGATTTGGACTTAGTGAGTAGGAAGGAGATTAGTACTCTAAATGAAAAATTGGATAGGCTGTTGTTGGTACATCAAAACTAGATACATTCAATGTGTGAGGAAGACCAAGATCATGTAGGCGAGGTTGACCAGATTGAAGAGGTTTGCCTCATGCAGAATTCAAGTGGAGGTTACACGAACTATAACACATACCCAACCAACACTTATGTACCTAAGCAACCATTCCAATGAACCCTTAGTCTACCCCAACCCTACCACAAAACCATGCCGCTCTAGCTCCATAGCCACCTCCACAGCAAACCCCATATGTTATGGACTTGCTAAAAGATATACTCAAGAGCCAGAAGTCCACAATTTTATATTTGACCCAAAAATTTGCCAAGGTTACTACACGGATTGATGCCACTCATACATATCTGAATATCAAGATCGAGAAGTTCAATGCAAGATTTCAGTATGTTGAGAGTCAAGAAGCTTCCTGTTCCACCATCATAACATCAGGGACACTATATGGAAACACTACTCAACGCCCCCAAGGAACACCATGAAAAGGCAATCACATTAACAAGTGGACTTGAGTTGATCATTCATGCTGAGGATACCATTGATACTAAGGACAATATTATTCAGGAGTGGGAGGATAGCTTAATCAAGGATAAGGTTGAACAATCAACTCCAGAGGCACAACTTAACAACACAACTCGCGGTACTAGAATGGGAGTACAACCTTCTATGGAGGAACAATTGCCTGAAAATCTGCCAACTGCAAACCTAGATGATGGAACTCGCAACGCACATAGTCAAGTATCACCCTCAGTTGCTCAAACACATCAGCTACTAAAGAAAAGCTAAAACCACTCGTTCCCTCACCTTAAAAACCTCAATTGCCTTTCCCTTAGATGTTTAAGAAGGATATTGTTGAGAAGTATAAGGTTCTTTTTCATAAGCAGATTTAGGACATTGAGCTCAAAGTTCCATTATTGGATGACTTCATGTTGATGCCTTCATACAAGAATTTTCCTAAAAGACGCAATGAAGGAAAAAACAAAACAGGTTGAAGGAATGGTAGTACTCACCCACGAGATCAAACCATCATCCAAAGAAAGGCAGTGCCCAAGAAGTTGGGTGACCCTGGTACCTTCACCATTCCCTGATCACTCAAGACTTTTATCCTTCACTAGTTTCCTATGTGACCTAGAGGCATCAATAATCCTCATGTCATTCTCACTTGCAAAGTGATTATGTTTCAGCAACTACAAAGCTTGCAACATATCATTGGTCCTTGCTGATAGATTTGTGAGAATTCCGCATGGTAGTCTGGAAGATTTGCTAGTCAAAATGTGAGGAGTTCAGATACCTATGTACTTTGTGATTCTTGATATGGATGAGGATCCTAATGATCCATTACTCATTAATTGATATGCGGAATGGTATAATTGAGTTGAATCTGGGGCAAGACGTCAAAATGAAGTTTAGCATCAAGGATGTGATGAAGAAACCAACCTTTGAGAATCAGGTTTTCTGGGTTCAAGAAAATGAATCTTTGGCAGATGAACTATTAGAGGAGTTGATAGTGGAGGATCATTTACAAGTAGCCTTGATTAAACTAGTTTTTGAAGGGTATTTGCATGTAGAAGTTGAGTTTTCTATAAAAATCTTAGACGCTCACAAACGAGTAATGAGCTCAGAGTTAATCAAGGAGCTAGTTGAAATGAGCCATAAGGCTAAGGCAGTCACTAAAGGAGTCTCAAATTCAGAAGGCAAGGAACCCGCAGTGTTCCGCCTGGCCTCGGCCATGCAACTTTGTTTGAGAGTTGGTGAGGGCTCCTTTTCATCAGTACATGATGACTGGTCTGAACTCAAGGTACCTAAAGTAGAATTGAAACTACTTCCTGCTGGGCTAAAGTATGGTTTCTTGGGTCCTAACTCTGCATACCATGTGATTGTTAATGATGCTGTGAATGACGACGAGCTTGATATGTTGTTGGCTGAGCTTAACTGTTTTAGAAACGCCATAGGGTACTCGCTTGATGATATCGGAGGAATATCCCGTCATTTCTGTACCTAGAGGATTCACTTAGAGTATGAACCATATTATATCATAGAGCTCCAAAAGAGGTTGAACTCAAACCTTAAAGAAGTAGTGAAAAAAGAAATCTTTAAGTTGCTTGATGCTGATGTGATTTATGTTATTTCTGATAGCAATGGGTTTCTCCTATGCACCGTTTTCCCAATAAAGGAGGTATTACTATGATTAGGAATGATAAAAATACGATGATTCCTACTAGAACCATAACGGGGCATATGATACGTATTGACTACATGAGAGGTAATTCTTCTACTAATAAGGATCATTTTTCCTTACACTTTATTAATCAGAAGGTATAAAGGTTAGCTAATTACTAGTATTATTGCTTCCTAGATGGGTGCAGTGGATTCTTTCAGACCCCTATACACCCTGATGATCAGGAGAAAACGACTTTTACCTGCCCTTATGACATTTTCGCTTATAGAAGAATGCCATTCAGTTTATATAAAGCTCCTGCTACATTTTAATGCTGCATGATGTCTATTGTTCGGATTTAATCGAGGAGATAGTGGAAGTCTTTAAGGATGACTTCTCTGTATATTGCTCCTCCTTATCCTCTTGTTTGTCAAACTTGTGTAGGGTTTTAAGCATGTGCGTGTGATAAAAGGATTGTTCGTGTGTCCTTGGATCAAATCATTGAGTATAGGGTAAGTAAATGGGTTTTGTCGAACCAAATACTCAAAGATGTTTGCAAGCAACATATCTAATACCTAATCCTAGTTCAGGCAACCTATCAATCTATCACAAAGATAGGCTATGATATCGAGCAAGCTCTAAAACTAGACAATAGGACAAAATAAGCAAAAAGACAAAATAGGAACATAATTTAAAAGTTCAAAACAGAGAAATAACCTAAAAACAGAGCACACAATTGCAATAGGATATAAATAAGGTTAAAAGCATAGATCTAAAGGATAAGGAGGGTTTTATCGATGGTAAACTCGCCAATCCCGACTCGCCGTACTCTTTTGAGCAATCCCTAGACCAGGACAAGGATAGATCAACCAGTTATCATGGTGAAAACCCCTAAATCGGACCGGATGATCCAATACGGTGCTAGCCGCGATCATGCCAAATCAGAAGCATTAAGCCTAGCCTAACTCGTCTAACAGCCGACCCACATACTAGATCTCTCCTCGGCGGATCAAGCCATCACTCACACGGCACTAGGTCTCCGATTCCACCTGTGCTAGCCTTAGATCACAGCCCAAATCAGATCTCTCTTTATCAGGGAGAGATCAGCATTGAGCTTAGCCATGTGAGAAGAGATCGGCGTTCAGATCATGCCTAGAACAGCAAGGGGATCAACGGATCCACCTCCAATTGCCCTATCCTCAAGATCCAAACAGATCTACTCACGCCTCTTGGATTGAGTGCGGAGGAGTAGGATAGATCTAACTTGCATAAACAAAAAGAACATGAAATGAAATAGCAGAAAGAAAAGATGAAGATCAACTTAATTCATTAACTTAATTGCATAAACATAAAAGAGTACCTTAAACAAGCATAAATGAAAGCAAACAACAATGAAAACAGAGAGAGTTTTTTAGCTAAAACGTCAGATAAAATGATAAGAAGGTGATTAGAGGGTATTTATAGGGTCATTTGCATAACCCTAATGTTTGAACCAACCTAAATTGGTCAACCATAAATCTTGCCCTCGGAGTCCTTGCGCGAGCTTGGGCACCGAGGAGTGGTTCTTTTCTTTGTCCTCGGGGGTTGAGACTGAGTGAATGGTCTGAGTGTAATAGATTCTTCTTCCCTCGCGGCAGATGGGTTGAGGCTAGAGACTGAGGCCTCTTTCTTGAACATTTCGAGTGTTCCTCGAGGTAGCAATCCAAGTTTGCACAATCTTTTCGCCTAGCAGCTGATCCAATTATCCTTAGCTCTAGTTTTGATTCCTTTTTGCTCCTTTTCCTAGAATAAACTCCAAACTCCAAATGCAAATGCAAAGAAAGCAAAACAAACCTAAAAAGACTTAAGAGAGCGGAAAATCTATCTANCTAAAATAAGACTCTAAAACCATCAAAAATCACACACATCAGCTCCCCAAAACTTAGATCTTGCTTGGCCTCAAGCAAGTGCAGTGATCTAAGCTGGAAAGGCTGCACAAAAAGTGGGAACATCTTGTCTAACAAACAACTCGCTTAAGCTAAACCGTAATCCACATGTGGGCTCTATCATTTTGGAAACCGCAATGTAATCACCCTTAAACATAGCATTCAACCTATGGATTTATTTCTTCTAAGCTGGTCTCTAGAGATCAAAAAGTACATGTTTCTACTTCACTAAGCTTAGCATGATCATTTTTTCAACTTAAATGGTTCCCTCTCATTAAAATTTTGCTGCCCAATTATTTATTCTTT
>OVBA01003384.1:0-28250 GCA_900406435.1 Lepidium aucheri | reverse complement strand
TCCTCCAGCTCTCTGGCCATGTCGTTCCCTTGATGTTCTTCATACTGATCGACTGTTTGCCGAGCGTCGCTTTCCTTTGCTTCTTGGTCGCCTGTTCGGTACCTGGCGCCTTCGGGTTGTTGTTCGTTTCGGCTGGTTCCCGCCGGATTAACCGGTGGGTCACCTGGATGCCGATTACTTTGTCGGGGAAGCTGAGCCTGGAGCTGATTGAACCGTTGATCCTGGGCGTTAAGCCTTTCGAGGATCTGATCCGTGCGTCGATTACTTTGCTCCACTAGGTCAGCCATCATTTATCGTAGGTCGATTAGGGTTTGTCCTCGTGTAGTCGCAGTACTCGTCGGTTGTCCCCTTCGACCCGCGTTTGATGTCGTCGGTATGTCACCGTGATTTTTTGTTGGATCCATCTTCGCCGCCTGTCGATCTACTTTTCGGTTAGAATGATTCGGGCCCCACGGTGGGCGCCAAAATGTTGATGCTAAAACTCAACACTCGTTACAAAAGTGTGGGACTTCGAATCGAATTCTTTATTAGACGAAAACGGATTACAAACAAAGGCTAAGAAGTATCTTTTGCTCTAGGGCTTTTTCCTCTCTTTTCTGCCTTTTATTCCTAAGGTTTGGACTCTTATTTATAGGCTTTTGTGCTAGGGTTTTGGGGAGGATCCTCTCAAGATTCTCCGAGATTTCCTCCTCGATTTCGGGCGAGCTCCGTGGACATCGATTGCTCGCTAAGTCGGCTATGCTTTCTCGGCTTCGTCTGATCGCTCCTCGGATGCTACGATGCTCGCCTTGCCACCTGCTCGGCCCGGCCCACCTTTTCTTGTTCTTTGTTATTGGGCCTTTTCAGACTTTTGGGCCTGGTACCAACAGTAGCTCCTAATAATTATCATTATATGAAATATTTAGATTCTTATAATATATATATATATATGCCATATAGTTAAAATTGTTTTTTTTTTTCAATTTTCGGGTCAGGGTGTGCATACCCAATTTCAACTTAAGAAAAAAGTGTTCCGAGTAGAAGGGATGTTGTTTTCTTTTCATTGCTCTGCCTGCTTTTTCTCTTACTATAATGTTACACTTCGATAAAAAAGATTATTTGACTCATCTTTCACTTCTTTGTTTTTTCCAGTTCTACAAAATATGGGTAGACATCTATATCCTCTTCAAAATTATCAGAAAATTCTAGATGTATTTTTTTTTAACATTAGATCGATAAGACCCAATCCATAGCTTAAAGTCTACCCTTAAAATTTCTTTTGAAGCTACCATAATGCAGCGGATAGAAATCGAACCCTGGTGGCAAGTCATTAGCTGGATCATCCTAACCACCAGACTGAAAACAACTCGGCAAAAATCTAGATGTATTTAGAAAATATGTTTTATTATAATTGATTCCAAGAGAAGTTTAGAAATCTACTTTCCCCCTTACAAATATTGCAAATTGATTTCTTCCCAATTCTGATTAGAGTTAGTTTAAATGGTAGAGTAAACTAAATTTAGTCTAATTTAAACCTAAATTGAAATTAAACTGTAAATGACCAATTAATGATATGATTATAGATCCGAGTAAACTTCACTTAACCCACTTAAAAAGAATCTAGACTTAACACGTAAAAGTTTAAGTCCTCTAACCCTAAATTAGAAAAATAATTTCAATTCAGAAAGATTATTGAACCGAAAACATAATTCGGCAATAAATTTGGTCGAAATCGAAGCACCTATGCGCGGAGGAGGTCATATTGAAAAGAATTTCGAAGATGAGATACGTGAGAGGTTGAATTTTGGTTTAATGCTTGAGAGGTTGAATGTTGGTTTACTGTACCATTTAAACCAAATCTAATTGGGATTGAGAGGAAATTAATCTATAATATATGTGGAGGAAGAATTAGATTTCTAAACTTTTCATGAAGTAAATTATAATGAGACATATTTCTAAGTACATGTGAACCTTTTTTATATTTTCGATGGAGATCTGAATCGTCGACCCACAAAATATTATACATAACTAAAGTTAACTTTTATTAAATATGTAAATATACATATATATATATACATAATTTATTGTAATTTATTAGATATTTTTTCCACGTAGTTAAAGTTATTTTTCCACGTTTTTATATATTTTTTAGTTTCTTATTGAATTGATATGATTTGATTCATAGATTAAATTTAACATTTCTATTAAATCTAATTTCGTACTTCTTGTGTATATATAACTTTTTTTTTATCCGTTTTTGCTTATATTGATGTTTATTATATTAATATTATTTTAAGTAAATATTAATTGGGTTTAAAATGTGAATGGGAATTAATACCTAGTAAATCATTTTATAAACAAATTACTAGAAATGATGCCAAACTATAGTTCCGGTAAATTTTCCAGATTTTTGCAAATCATCTTGTTCTTAAATGTTATCTTAACGACTTGTCTAGGATAGATAAACTATAATATGTACGATAATAATTTGGTTAATGTAGATTCCAAAGGGACCATCCATGTACATTGTCAAGATTTTGACTTAAAATAGAAAAAGGCTAGACAATGTTAAAGTGAAGTAGCCGTTGTTGAACTAAGAAGGAATTAAAGTGGTTGGATTTTTATGGTGGGGCAAAAAAAGAGACACCAATAATTTCATAACCGAATTTGGAAAATTAATTCAAAGGTGGTAAAGAAAAATTATATTAAAAAAAATTGAATTACAACTATAACCCTAATTGAGGTCCACAATGACACGATACGATGATTTTTGGCCTTTCAAATATACATACATATGACACCAATTTATGTTTGGTGTGGGGACTTCTGTTTTGCTGTATAATATGATCCATGATGATCCTTCCATGTGACTCACGTTCCTTGTCGCTCTCATATTTTTGCCCCATCTTTCATCGATTATATATCATCATCACTCACTACCTTTTTCTATTTTTCTTTTATTTTTTTCCAAAAGTGATCTTCAAAGCGTGTGGTCCCTATATATATATATATATATGATAATTATTCATATACCTGAAGTGAATTAAAGGTTGTAATTTCCAACAATGCAATGAAAAAATAATATTTTTTTTTTGTTATCAAGGTTGTTATTTTTTCTTTCTTTCTTTCTTGTGAATAAATAAGAAGAGAATCCAATGAGAAGAGAAACTAAGTGGTTTAGTTTAGAGATTAGGGTATACAAACAGTTATATATTTGTGAGTATTTTATTTATGGTTTGTGCAAGAGAAAAAATAGTAAGTCTGAAATTGTTAGCAATTTGATCTTCCATCATAAAAAAGATAAAATTAAGTTAATCTCGCGGAATCAAAAATATGTAATACAACCCTTCTGTATATATTCCAAAACTTTTTACAGTCACATACTTTAGATTTTTAAGACTTTAAATTTGGATTTAGATATTTTTTTGTGATAGAAAATCTTTAGTTTTGTATATTATTTATTATAATATTAGAAATTTGATAGGTGAACCATATATATTTTATTTTATTTTGAAAGATTGGGTTGTTTTGTTGAAGGTGAAGAGCTTGAGAAAATGATGGTTTTGTAGATTGTTTCTGCATAAGGCTTTTTTGTTTAGTATAATGGTGGACATTTCAATATAGTTATTATGACATAAGGGTTATAGATATTTTCTTTAAGTTTATCGAAAAAGTAAAAAAAGAAAAAGAAAAAGAGAAAGCAATGATCATAGAATATAATTCTATATTGAGAGTTTCTGTACTCCCTATTAAATAATGAGCACTAAATAAAATTTAATACTCTTTCTGTCTTATAATATTTGTGTTATTTGTCTTATGTTTAAGATATATGTACAAAAATTAAAAAAAGTTTTATGAAATTACTTAAACTATCCATATAATGTGATTAATAGTATAATTAATATGAATAAGTAGTAAAGTTGCAAGTGACCTTTAGTCAAGGGCTAGTGGTAAGTTTATTATAGGCAGACGCACATGTACCACCAGAAATCGAGTTCTACCATCTACGAAATTTTGTAGGAATTTGGCTAATGGACCGGCCATTGTGGTACAATACTAATATTGCCGTTGACAAAGAAAAAAGTAGTAAGACTAAAAAAGGAAAATAGATCAATTTTTTGTATTAAAAATCTAAAACATTAAATATTTTGATACAAAAATTTAACCCTAAAACATTTGTATATATTATGAGACAAAGAAAATAAGTTTGATTCAACTATGCAAAATAAGGTTACTCAATGTATCACAGTTAAAGCATAAACAGAAACTGATTCTATTGACAATAATCAACCCCTTGGTTCCAACTAACGACGTCGAAAGTTAAGTCATTAAATGTTGTTGCAAATTATTGGAAGGAAAATAATTCAATAAAAAGTTTATTACACAAAATCAGTGTCATCAAGAAAATATATAATTTGAGGTAATATAAAACATTGAACGGGAATAGATACACGTGTGCGTTTGGTGCGTTCTAAAAGAGTCTATGTTACGATCAAACAAAATTTGCACCATGCATATTTTATAAAATTATATACCATGTAGTCTAACTGCATTTTTAATCATGTATAAACACATGATATATAGATATTGTAAGGTTCATAACATTTTGAAATATTTTATATGTGTTGAGTCGAATAACACAGTTCTCTCTCAAAATAAATCAAGTTCTCCAAATTTTAAAACAAAATATTAGTTAGAATTTAATAATAGTTTTAAGTACACCACACTTGTAATAGTTTGCTTTCAAATATTTCCACACACACGTTTATTTGTAGTAAACATTTGTATGTATTGCATAGTTCGATTTATTTGTTATGTACAGTCCATGTTGTTACTATTTGTAATTTTGTATTTTGATGTACTGAGTAGCTAAATAGATTTTCACCAAAAAGATTCACTGTTCAGTCAATCATGATATAAGATTATTAGAAGACCCTACATATATTTTAAATAAATCTATCACAAAACTTTATAACTTCGACAATACCACAAGACCAAAAATCTTTCTTGCAGTAAACAAGTTGAGCCACTATAGTCTCCAATAATGAGTGGAAAATATCAAGTAATTTATATAAAGAGATTCCATCATATTTACTCTGCATATGTTCCACATGCTTCGACGGTACATCAATAATTAAATGTCACATTCTTTACATTTAAATGTCTAATTACATGTTAGAATCTCTTTTGGAAATAATAAAATTCTGATTTTAATTATCCTTTTAACTAAATCTACTTACGACAAAGTGTTTTTTTTTCTCCTGTTAATCACCGTTCACAAATAACAATATTTTAGGGTAGTTAACAAAAAATTAACAAAATTTTAGTGTTTAAAACTGACGTAAAAGAAGGCAATTGCAAATGGTGAAGAAACGTTAAAAATGATAGATATTTCTAAATTTCTAATAGTTTAGATATTAGTTTTGGAATAATTAAAATGTACATGTGACAACTTTTGAGATGTTGATGTAGTGACGTATCACTCTAAAAAAACTACTTTTCTGCTCTCATATATCCACAATTAATAAAACATAACCCAAATGTTTATGTATTCAAAATGTTTTACAGTACAGTTTATAGTAGTATGAATTTATTTTATTTTACTTTTAAGTTAAAGACTCCATGATTATTTAATAACTCAAAGACATGATATGATATATGGCTCAAAAAACATACATAAAACATTAAGAAATTATTTTTATCAAGTGGTTAAGTGTTTTTTTTATTGTGGATAGTCACATAAATCCACATAATAGAATTTAGGGTATAAATAAGATTTTATCGATCTGATTCAACTGATTGACAAAATAAAATACATAAATTTTCTTTCTGTATGTATACTTCATTTCAATGTAATGTCATACATTCTCAAAAAATTAAATTGGTGATATTAAATTTTTAGGGCTTTATATGTATATTGAGGAATTACTAAAAATATTTTTTTCGAAATGTCTTTTTTTAAAACATACTCCCTGATGACCATTTCTCTTTCTCAATTTTTAAAAGAAATGATAGGTTTTGAAAATGGTACATGCCAATAGGGATATTTTCGAAAATCCCCCAAATATATTTAATACATAAAAAATGGAATAGTTCAACTTATGCTTCCAAAGTACTAATTGTTCTCATGGAAAAACAACTTATATTTTGTTGATTTTTGTTTCCAATGTATAAATCTACTAAATTCATTTATAAGTTATACTTAATCTTCTTTTGGTCTCACTCCAATAATGTAATTACAGTGGATCTTGAAAGTTTCCTGTTTTCTTCAAAAAAGAAATAAAAAAAAGAGAGGCTTAGAACAATTAGGGAATAAAGAAAAAAAAACATTAAGGACCGATAAAATTGTTTTATAACCTAGCTTCTATCTTGGAACCGGTCTTGGTACAATGAATACTAAAACTAAGGTTCCCAATTAAAAGAGTGGAGGAAGATGGGTAAGGACACTTGTAGATTAGATTGAGAGTAAGAGCTAGTTAACTAAGAACAAGAAGATATGATTGTCGAATTGATATTCTTCTTAGACTTAAGTATGTCCAAAAAGCGGATCCCTTTTTTAAAGGATTGTGCCTCTATTTATAGTTTATCGAGGCGGTTACATGTGTAAAAAATAAAGAAAAATTTATAAATCTGTTGATAAGATTGAATTTGTTAAGATTCATGCTAGATTTGTGAAAATTGTCCATATCGGAATGGAAAAATATCCATTTACTTGTTTGCTGATGTGTCATCCGACTTCTCTTCAGGTTCGTAGAATTTTCCGAGATGAGCTTTTTGCCAAGTCGAATATATTATCCAAGATGAAGTCTTAGTGCTTGCAACCGGGTTATTCTTTTGTATTCGACCTGTTGTTTTTGGTGGACCGAAGGATCTCGGATCCACCTCCAACAATTTTCTACCCCAGACTCAGAAAATTTTGGTGCCAAATTTCCGAGTCGGAGGGTTTTTCATCTTCCAGAATCTTTGGTCCACGTGTCAGTTTTCAAGTGGGCTAGTCAAACAGTCTCTTTGGGTTTACACGAGTCATCATTGCTCATCGATTCAGTATCCGTGTTTCCACCATAAATAGCGCTCTAGTTCCTCTTGTATTTTACTTTCAACCAAAAATTACGAGGTAACTTTTCTCTCTTCTTTTCCTCTTTACTTTTGCCGAGTTGATTTATTTATAAGGGAATACTGCCAGAATGGAAAGAGATAGTTCTAGCTCTAGTCTAGTTCCGAGTTCGCTGACTCTAGAAAGAGTAGCAGCTGAACCCAAGAGGGTGTAGAGATGTTTTCTGTATATAGCCCAGATGAGGGCTTGGGTGACTGGTACGATAGTCTTGATGTCGGTCCATCCATCATTAATTTAAGAAGATTAGATAAATTATTTTTAGTGTGTCCTAAGATAAGGGGTGTTGAAATCATTACTGATCCTGATTCTCGTCCGTGGAATCCTCTAGAGGGTTTCATCACAATTTATGACTAGTGGTTTACAGAAACCAAAATGTGGTTTTCCATTCCAGATTTGCTGACTCGGTATTGCTTTGCCCAGAAAATTACTATGTCCCAACTCGGAGCTGCTGGAATTGCAAACATTGTTGGGTCTTTGAATTTTGGAAGCGAGGCGGGTGTTAACGTCTCAACTCTTTTATTTGAAGAATTGACGGATCTTTGTGAAGCCAAGTCCTCTGAGGGGACCTTTTCGCTCATTCAAAATCCGGTAATCGTTTTTTTGATAATTTGACTTCCAAGGTTTTGTTTGTCCTAGCGATGTCTTTCGTTTATTGAGACCATTGAAATTTCTTTCTACTTGGACGAGAACTCCTGGTAGATTTTTAGGTGTTTATTTATGACCTACTAGATTATTTCTTCTTGGTTTTCATCATGGCTTTTTCTTTTTGTAGTGAAACAATCGTTCTCTCCTGTCCAATTACCAGGAGCTTCGAGATTGCCTTTTCAGCACTCCTCATCTTGATTGGAAGCTTTTACCTGTAGGTCTTCTTCAGAGAAGAGCTTCCCGTTATTAGAGAGGTAATCTACCATTACTGCTTTTTACGTGTCTCATCTCCCCCTTTTTTTATTAGTTTGACTTTGACTGAGTTTTTCTCCTTTTCTAGGGGTTCTCAATACCGACATGGGGATTGGTGATTTCAAGATGCCCAACATCTTAGACACTTTGGATGCTGTTTTAGGAAGCACTTCGGCTCCCTCTGGTGGGACTATTATTTTTCAATCTTCTGATTCTGTCACGGGAAGAGATTCGGTGATAGTGGCGTCGCCAACTACTACTCGCGAGGCTCCGAGTACCAACTCGGAGTCTCAAAATGTTGATATTTTTTCTACTGAGACTGCACCGGCCGCTGAGGCCATGCTGGCTTCAAAAGCCATGACTAACCTTTCTGAGAAGGTCGACAAGAGTTCTGCTAGTTCCCCGACTTCCACCAAGAGGATGTCGAAATCTTTAGTTAAGGATAAGGATTTGGAGTCTCTCAAATCCTCTTCTGGTTCCTCGGTGATTAAAAAGACCGAGAAGAAAAAGTTGGCTTCCGAGTCTGCCGTTTAAGGTAGCGTCCTTCAAAGAACTCTTCCCCCTTCTTTTTTGTAAAGTGTCTTGATGACGAGATGATTTAGACATTTTCTTGGTAATATCAGGTCAGGAGACTGCTGCTGATTCTTCCCAGAAGAAGGCAGCTAAACGCAAGGAGTCCTCTCCTCCTTCTGAAGCCTCCTTACACAAAAGGAGCAAATCCTCTGGAGATTTTCGTTTTTCATACGCTTTGGAGGAGTCGGATCCTATCGAGATTCTGAGTTGAGAGGAGCCGATCTGATGCGTTTCCTCAAGAACACCATTAAGGACCTCCCTCTTGTCTCCGAGATGCTCAACAAGAAGGAGTATGTTGAAACAGCAAAATTGGCGTTCTCAGTAATTTTGTTTTTGTGTTTGTTGTTTTTATTTTTGATTCCTCTTCATTTGTCTCCGACTTCTCATATTGGTTTGTTCTCTTTCTTCCCATTTCATTACTCAGGTGAATTTGGTTCTTCTCGAGAAGGAGAAGATTATGGCTGCTAGTGCTGGGAGTTCTCGTTAGCTTGACAATGATCTTAAGCAATTAGGGGAGTCTCGGCAAGAATTGGTGGAAGCAAAGTCAACTTTATCGGCGGTTCCGATAAAGAGATTTATGCTCTTAAGGATGCCTTAAAGTCTGCTACCACCTCTGAGATGCGATTTTTTGGGCTACTGAGAAGCATAAGGCTGTGATTACTTCTCTCCAAGCTGGTGCTTTCCCTTTTAAAGGTAAGTTTTGTATGTCTCTGTTCCTTTTTGATTTTACTATATTAACTAGTTTCAATCCAGCATCTCTGGACGAGTGCTTTAAAAGGATTTTGGATCGTTTCAACTTCTTGGGTTCCAGTCTGGATAATTATTTGGCGTACGCTGTGATGACTGGTTACGATGACCTTCTATAGCGTTTTTAAAGGATCAAGTCCTGATCAAACCTAAGATCATCATGTTCAGGGCTTCAAGTCTAGCAAAGACTAAGGTGGATGTCGACAATGAGGAAATCATAAATTTGAACCCTGACGTTTTGATTCCTCTGTCTTTCGAGCTATGTGAGTCCTCTCTATTGGAGGAGGCGGCTCTGGACTGGAATGAGGCTTTATCATTCAGGGTAGACCCGAATGAGGTAGCTGATCTTATGACAAGGGATCATCCACTTGTTAGTATTAGGGATTTTGAAATTTTCCATGTTCCAATTCGGATTTTCGACTAGCATGGTTTAAACAAATATATTATTTATTTAAAGGTTGCCGAGATAGACGACTCGATTAATAAGGAAAAAACCATTGCCAGGATAGCTGGGACTATCGCCATAGACTAATCCTTTTTTTTAATGTGAAACGATGTGATTTTTCCTCTCATGTGGAGAGTTTGTAAAATATTGATGTTTATCTCGCTTTATATATTGCTTATTTTGTCTATTTTTTGTCAAAAGTTTTGAAATTTAGAGAATTTGCAATTTGGGGTCTTTGGCTTTGACTGAACTTAATTGAATCGTCTTATAAAGATGTGATGGTTAAAGTTTTTTACAAGATTTGAAGACTATGCAGGATTAGACCTGGCTTAAATAGGAGCAAGACTTTAAGGAGTCAGCCAAATTTACACTCGGCTTTATATAGGAGTGAGACTTTAGGGACTCGGCAAGATTTTGACTCGGATTTAAATAAGAGCAAGACTTTAGGGACTCGCCAAAGTTTAGACTCGACTTTAGTAAGAGCGAGACTTTAGGAACTCGGAAAGATTTTTTGACTCGGCTTAAAATATGGATATGTTTTGTCTTTGCCAACAACCACTTTGTAATTTGATTCTTGAGTAAATTTTCCAAGATTGAGTTTGGCGAGTTTAGAAATCAGGTTTAAAGATAAAGACTAAGCCTTAGTCAAAGATTTTTGAGATTTGGACTCGATGATATTTAAGTTTTGCGAGATTAAGTTCAACAAGTTTAGAACTTAACTTTTGAGATAAGGATTAGGCCTTAGTTGGAGATTCTTGAGGTTAAACTCGGTGAAGTTTCTGTGATTTGGACAAGTTTTTTGATGTTGGGCTCGGCGAGATTGTAAGACTCAGCTTAAGGATGAACTGCGTTTGTATTTGCGAGAATTTATCTCGACTTGCAACTTTGATGGATGTAGGGTGTAACCCTTTTTTTTTAGATGCCGAGTAGGGGCAAATAAAATTTTATAAAGCTCTACCTAGACTCGAAGGCTACCTAGTAGCCAAGAGAGATCAAAAATTAAGTAAACACGGATGCATTAAGTGATGCATCTCATTCGCCGAGATGGCAAGCTTTTAGTAGTAGTATTGCTTTAAGTTGATGGAGTTCCACCTTCGAGGAACCGGTTCTCCTTCCATATTGACGATCTTGTAGACTCCAGGCTTTATGACTTCAAAGATTATGTATGGTCCTTCCTAATTTGCACTGAGTTTCTCAGCATTGAGTTCATCTGTGTTCTCGAACACTTTTCGAAGTACAAGGTCTCCGACTGCAAAGTGTTGACCGTGTACTTTCTTATTGTAGTACTTTGCAGCTTGTTGTTGATAGTTTTGTACTCGAAAAAGTGCCTCGTCGCGTTCTTCTTTGAAGTCATCAGTGTTGTTTTCCATAGCACTGTTGTTAGCATTTTTATTCTCGGAAAGATGTTCCAGGCGTAGAGTTGGCACAACTAACTCGGCTGGAGCCATTGCTTCTATTCCATGAGAAAGAGAGAATGGAGTTTTTCTGGACGATCGGAGAGGTGTGGTCCGATGTACCTATAATACGCCCTCCAACTCGGAAGCCCAACTTCCCTTCTTTTCAGAGAGTCGCTTCTTTAGACCATCGAGGATCTGTTTATTCGTGGCCTCAGCTTGGCCATTTCCTTGTTGGTTTTACGATGTCGATTTACTTACGCGGATATTCCATCTGGTGCAAAAGTTGGTGAATTTTGCTAAGATGAATTGTGATCCTTTCTCAGTCATGATCTAGGCAGATGACATTTTTCCACACAAATTTGATCACGTCTCTGTCTTTGATCTGAGAATAAGCTACTGCTTCGATCCACTTTGAGAAGTAGTCGGTCATAATGAGCATGAACCACTTTTGCCGTGATGACGGTAATGACCCGACTTAAATGGATAAGGCATGATTGTTGATGTTAGCTCCTCGATTGGAGCGTGAATGATGTGTCCATGTCTCTGGCACTTGTCACACTTAGCAGTGTATTCGGCGCAATCTTTTGCCATAGTTGGCTAATAGTAGGCGAGTGTTATGATCTTTTTAACGAGTGTTCTTCCACTATTTTGGTTTCCTCTACTCCATTATGTGTCTTTTTAATGATCTCATCTAATTCGCCACTGTGAACACAAGTGAGTAGTACTATATTCGTACTTCTTTGGTAAAGTTTTTCGCCAACTTGGATGTAAAAAACACACTTGGCTATTAATCGGCAGGCTGCCCATCTGTCTTCTGGTGTTTTGGCATCTAGAATGTACGCACGGATCTCGACTCGCCAATCCACCTTGGTTTGTCGTTTTGTTTGGCGTCTGCCATCTCGGAATCTGATCCTTCTTGGACTTTGTCTATAGTCGAGACAAGTTCTAGATCTCCTTTTGGTAGGCTTATACTTGGGCGATCGGTACTTTCCACTAGGATGATTTGTCTTTGGATGGAATCTGTTGTATATGCAAGAGCTGCTAGGGCGTCGCCAGATTTGTTCTATGACCTTGAGATTTTGTTGATCTTAAATCTCAAATCCTTGGTCGATTCTTTAACCACGTGAAGGTAGGCCTCCATTCAATCGTTCTTTGTGTTGTAACCTCCATTAACCTGGTTAAAGATGAGTTGGTAGTCGTAATAGCAATCGATGTCAAGAGCTCCGACTTTCTTAGCTAGTTTAATTCCTGCGATTTAATGCCTTGTACTCTGCCTCATTGTTTAACGCTCGGAATGCAAGTTGGAACCACTGTTCTAGGACTTCTCCCATAGGGATTTCTAGTCGGATGCCTACTCCTGAGCTGTGTTGTGATGAAGATCCATCCAAGTATATCTTTCATGTTTTATCTTTGGCCGACTCTAGAGGTTCTAGATCTGGAGATAGCTCGATTAAGAAGTCGGCTAAGACTTGCAACTTTGCACTTATGCATCCTTTGAGCTCAGTTTCATACTCATTCAATTCGATTACCCACTTCGTTAGTCTCCCTGGCTGATTTGGACTATGCAGTATCGTATGCAGTGGATGATTTGTTAATACTATAACGTTATGAGACTGGAAGTAAGGTTGCAACTTCCTTGCTTAAGTAAACCGTTAGCGCAAGCTTTTCTATAGTCGGGTATCAGGACTCGGCTCCATCTAACAACTTGCTAATATAAAAGATCGGGTACTGAGTTCCTCTATCATCTTGAACTAGTACACCACTAACTGCCGAGGTAGAAATTGTGATGTATAGATACAGTGGTTCTTTGTTTTCCGGTTTGGTGACTATCGGCTATGTTGAGAGGTATTCTTTCAACTTAATTAAACCCTATCGTAGGTTTCGTTCCACTTGAACTCTTTGTTTCCACACAACAAGTTGTAGAATAAAAGAAACTTATCGGTTGAACGCGATATAAAGCAGTTCAGGGCAGCTATTCGGCCCATTAGCCTTTGTACTTCTCGCTTATTCTTTAGAGAAGGCAAATCTGGGATTGCCGTGACTTGCTTTGGAATAGCTTTGATTCCTCTTTGAGTGACTATGTATCAAAGGAATTATCTTGATGTATTCCCGAAAGTACATTTTGCTGGTTTGAGCTTCATCTGGTATTCATTCAGAGTCTTGAAGCAACGAACTAAATGATCGATGTTATCTTCTGCTTTTAACGAATTGACCAACATGTCGTCTATATATACTTCCATCATTTGTCTAAGTTGGTCGGCAAACATTTTGTATACGAGGCGGTGGTAGGTTACTCCAACGTTCTTTAGATCGAATGTCATTACTATGTAGCAATAAATGCCCCATTCCATGATGAACAAAGTTTTCTCCATGTCGTCAGGGTGCATCCGAATCTGATTATATCCTGAGAAAGCATCCATGGACGAAAGAAATTCATTTCCAGCAGTTGCCTCGATAATCCGGTCGATGTTTGGCAACGGGTAGCTATCCTTTGGATATGCTTTGTTGAGATCAGTAAAGTTTACGCAGACTCACCATTTCCTTTTCTTCTTCGGAACGAGTATCAGATTGGCTAGCCATTCAGGATATTGAACATCGGTGATAGATCTGATTTTAATTAGCTTTTGACCTCTTTAATTATGACCTTTGTTCTCTCTGGCCAGAGCTTTCTTCTTTTCTATTTAATCGATTTATATGTTGGATCGACATTTATCCTATTACTTATGATTGCTGGGTTGATTCCAGTCATGTCACTTGGTGCCCATGCGAATGTCTTCACATTCTCTTCAAGTAGCTGAATCAGCTTCTCGTTGATTAGCTTTCTCAAGTCGATGTTGATGCTTACACATTTTATCGGGTCAACCAAATCGATGTTGACGAGTTCAACAGTCAATTGGTCTAGTTTCTCGGGAGCAGGTGGTTTAGTTAATACTCTGCTTCCTACTAGTGCAGCGATCATGCATTATTTGTTCCTTAACTTCAATTCAGCGATGAAGCAAGTTCTAGCTATCTTATGATCTCCTTTGAGTGTATAGACTCCTTTGTTTATCAGAATCTTAACACATTGATGATAGCTTGAGGGCACGACTTTCATCGTGTGTATCCATAATGTTCTTAGGATCATGTTGTAGATTGGTGGCTTGTCTACAATAAGTAATTTGATCCATCTCATATTTCTAGCAACTCAGGCTGCTAGCTTCACCGTTCCAATCGCATTGATTGTACTTCCACGAAAGGTGGTTAAGGTCATATCCATAGACATCCGGTAGTGCCGTTTTATCCAAAGTTTCTTTGAATATGAGATCTAAGGAACTCTAAGTATCGATGAGAATTCGTGAAACATCACAGTCGACAACTTGGAGTTTGACGACTATGGGGTCGTTATGCGGGAAGCTGACTCCTTTAATATCTTCGGCGGTGAAAGTGATCACCGAATCCACTATGTGCATGCACTCCCTAACGGGCTTTTGGTTGACTGAGGTGATGAACTTTTGTTCGTATTTCTTAATTGAACGAATAGTATCGTCATAAAACTGCAATCCGCCCATGATTACACTTACAATAACTTGTGGATCACCGAATCTGTCATTTTCTCCTACTGGCTTTTGCCGATTGGTTGCCTCTAAAGTGTCATCCTTCGGATTTGCCGATTTGAAAGTAGCTTCTTGTAGCTCGACTTCCTACCGCTTTTGTGCTTTGTACCTCTGGGTTTCCTCTTTCAAAACCTCGAAATCTCCTTTACTAAATTTCTCAGGAAGGAATTCTTGTAACTGTTTGCACTTTGCAGTTGAATGACCTGCTTTCTTATGGAATCCGCAATATTTGTTTCGGTTGTAGGTGTTGCTGAATGACTTATCGCGGGGGCTGCTATTCTCTCCAACTCGGAAAGTGGTTTCTAAGTTTACTTTCCTCTTTTGTGTTGTCTTGGCTTGTAGTGTCCTTCTCTTAGCTCTTTAGTTGTCGAGGTCCGTTGCTCATCTTGATTCTGCGAGAGGGTTTGCTTTTCCTCTATGTACTCCGTATGTCTTGCTGCCCTACAAAGGGCATCAGATATTGTATTGGGCCTATTGACGAAGAGGTCCCGTTTAAGTGCCTTATCGGTCACATTCCAGTTTGGAGGGCTTCAATAGCCATGTCGTCACTGACTTAAGCTTTTGTCAAGATCTTTTTTAAGCGTCTGAGGTATGACTTTAAGGGCTCATAAAAGCCTTACCTTAAGGATCGCAACTCAGTAGTCGAGGTATCATGGTTGAAGAATAAGGTGTACTGCTTCATAAACAACTCGACAAGTTGGTTGAACCTTTCGATTGACCCGGCTAGCAATTTGGTGAACCATACCAAGGCATCTCCGGTCAAATTCTCTGCGAAGTGCTGGCAATAAGCTGCATCTTCATTGTCTATGCTGTATTTGGTATCGTTCATCATGACGTTGAAGGCACTCATAAATTCTACTAGGTCCGAATTCCCATTACAGGAGGGGCATCAAAGCCGCAATCCTTTGATTACTGACACTCTTCTCAATCACAGTACAAATGGCGAGTTATGTGCGTGAGCTAGGATCCTTCCTATCTAGGGTGCCAAGCTAGTAGCTTGACCTCATGTTGTCCATCATCTTCAGTACGGTCGCAACGTCTTGCTTGACCATGTTGTCCTGACATACTCGGTATGGCAGAATGATCTTGTACCGAGGTGTTGACTGCCTATGGATTGGTAGTTCTCTGAATAGTGTTCTCTGAACACTGGCCAATGCTTCCACGCACGGCCTATTGACCTGTGTAGTCGGGAGACTACTCTCATTCAAACAAGATTCAAGCGTATCGAATCTTTCAGCATTTCTTTGATTGGAAGCTTCGTGCTATGCGATAAGGTTTTGCACTAAAGTTCCAAGCGTCGGTGATCCCGGTGGTTGTGGCAGAAGATCAGTATCTTCCTAATTTTCCTGTTGATTCTTCTCCTGAGTTCGAGTTGAATTCAGGGTTGATCCATTCTTAAATTGAAGTGCTCTTGAGGGAGAGGTTCCCTCCTTTTCGGCGAGCTGATGGTGATTTCTCCTTCAACCGTCTTTTTTCTCTCAGAGTTCTCTCTTGCTTTTGTGAAGATGTCCTTCGATATCATCCCCACAGACGGCGCCAACTGTTGGAACCGGTCTTAGCACAATGAGTACTAAAACTAATGTTCCCGATTTAAAGAGTGGAGGAAGATGGACAAGGACACTTGTAGATTGGATTGGGAGGAAAAGCTAATTAACTAAGAACAAGAAGAGATGATTGTCGAATTGATATTCTTCTTAGACTTAAGTATGCCCAAAAAGCGGATCCCTTTTTCAAAAGATTATGCATCTATTTATAGTTTATAGAGGCGGTTACATGTGTAGAAAATAAAAGATAATTTATAAATCTGTTGATAAGATTGAATTTGTTAATGTTCGTGCTACATTTGTGGAAATTTTCCAAGTCGGAACAGAAAAATTTTCATTTACTTGTTTGCTGACCTGTCATCCGACTTCTCTTTAGGTTTGTAGAACCTTCCAAGACGAGACTTTTGCCGAGTCGAATATATTATCCGAGTTGAAAACTTAGTACTTGTAACCAGGTTGTTCTTTTATATTCGACGCATTGTTTTCGATAGACCGAAATAGGATCTCAGATTCATCTCTAACATTCTATAACCAGTAGGAACAAATTTAACATGCCTTTTAATGTGACAAATCGTGGTGGGGATCCGCACTATGTATTCTATTATATTAAAGAATTCTATACAACTTTACATGTACATGTGGTATCTAATATTTGCTTTTTCGTTTTTATATGCACATTTTCGTTTACAAAGTTCATACAACGTCACTAAAATCACATTTTTTTTGTACATTTAAACAAATTAATAATTGAGTTTGACAAAAAAAAAGGTGATAATCGAAGGTTCTCTGTATACATGCAAAAAAATTAATTAACTTGTTTGTTTATACAAAACAAAACCATGGTGAAATAGTCTGTCGAAGCAAATAATGAACAAAAATATCGTCCAATACTTGCTCTTATATATCTTTAGCATTGTAAGACTAAGATAGATAGCATAAATGTTAATATACTACATGTAGTTGATTTTTTTTCGGTTAATATGTAAATTGTATACCAAAAGTGAATGTTCCTACGATCATTGTTTTACAATTCAATGAACTCTCCTCGCAGAGAGATGGAAATTAGAGGCTAATTATGTGTTAAAATTAGAGATACATCCAAAATATAATTCAAGAAGGGAGATTGGTGAAAGCGGATCCTTCAGAGGATATGAGAGTAGAGTATTACGCATAGACCTATCGATTTTCTTGAGCATAAGTGATTGTTGTGTGGATTCTGAGGTGAAAATTCTCTTGTTTCTTTCTCTCCAAACAAAGTAGAGGGTTGTTTGTAGAAGAACCTTAAGTATGATGGCTGCATAATGTGGAGGCTGAGATTGAACTGCTTTGATAGTAGAGATAATCGCCGGAAGTTGGTGAGGAGTATTAGGATGTATTTGATTTGCAAGAGTAGACCAAATGTTGCAAGAGAAGAGACA
Organism: Lepidium aucheri; assembly: GCA_900406435.1. NCBI lineage: Eukaryota > Viridiplantae > Streptophyta > Magnoliopsida > Brassicales > Brassicaceae > Lepidium > Lepidium aucheri. Next base: position 10,543 of record OVBA01003384.1, on the reverse strand, counting down.
CTCGAAGAACAGATGGCTGTGACTTTCAGCTGCAGAGTTGCAAAGTACACATATCTCTTGTACGTTCATGCCCCATCTTAGTAATCTATCCCTGGTATTCAACCTCTCCTTCACCGCTAACCAAAGGATGAAAGCGTACCTTGACACCAACTGTGCAAACCAAACTACTTTTGCCCATGGAGCCACTTCTCCCACCTGCCGAAACGTACATGTAGTTGATTTGTTAGTTGTTGGTCGTTAATTTTGTTTTTCAGTTGACTTATATTTCTTTTGTATAATTGCTCTACTCTCTACTAACTTATAAATAAAATTAACGATTTTTCATGACCAAAAAAAAAATTAACGTTTATAAACCGTGGGCTTATATTTTAGAGGTAATTAAGTGAATATAAATAAAATTTTATATTCCCTGGCTTTATGCGTTGATTTATTTTATAATAATTGTGATAAAGATTGTATTTTGATTATGTCGCTCAAACTTCAAATTTGAGAAACGAATCATCCATTTATGTTGGCTTTTTTCTTGTAGTGAAGAGTGAAGAATAAGGAAGAATTGCAGCTGAGAATTATTTCTATTATATAGATTTGTTTATTATTAAATTTTAAATAATCTAAATTATTTTAAAAATTTTAGAAGCAAAACAAAAATAATCATTTCTTTATTAAATTTTTCATTCTTAAAGTTAAAAGTGTTATCTAGTAAAAAAAAGATTTAAATTTTTTATTAAATTCAGTATAAATTTCAATTAATGAAAAAAATAGGGTATATCTTATATATTAATTAAAGTGATAGACATTTTCATTTTGGACGTGTTATAAATTATAAAATAAAATTAACATAATTTCATAACAACTACTTAAAAATATGATAGGTGATTTTTTACAGATTTTTATATTAAAAATCAAATTTAATAGAAAAATTAAAACTAAAGTTTAATAAAAAATATTATGGTTACAAAATTGGTTATTGATTCAATTACGATTCAGGTTTGGACTGGATTATGGTATTTTGTTGGGTTCGGTTCATCTAATTTAGTATTTTGGTTATTTTGGTTAAAGGTTATTCAGATATTTTATTTTTCGAATATAGTTTGGTACGATATAGATCGAGTTCGCGTTTGATTATTTTTAATTCAAAATTCAAAATTTAAAAAGATTTAATAAAAAAACTCAAAAATTTGGTTCTTGATTGATTCCATATCGGGATTGGGGGCAATACTTGTAAAATATATAGGCATATGACTTATGAAGTATTTTGTCGGGTTTGGTTCAGATTAGATTCTTCTAATTTGGATTGATTTTATTTCGAGTTTTGGATCACTAGAACATCATTTTGAAAACTATATTCAAAATATCAACACATATCTTAGAAACAAATGAACAGAGATTGAAAAAAATTCAAATCCCACAATATAGCGTGGATTGAATCCTAGTGATTAAATATTCTCAACATCTAAAGTGTATTAGGTACCCTTAATTTTTTATGAAATTTTAAAATTATAATTAACATTTTGTAAAATTTGATAAATATATCATTTTCAGGCAGTACGAGCAAAATACCCTTATTTATAATTGAATGATTATATCATGTATATATATAATATTTAAATATAATTATCAAATATAATATTTTTTAAATCTAAAATGAAATGTAAAGAAACAAGTTAGATTTTTTTCATCTGAATCTGGAATATATTAGAATTGGGATCATACAACAACAAGAGACCATTAATAGTCGACACATAGAACAAAGATGTTATCAATCCTTAGAAACAAGGAAGATGATGAGATGCAATCAAAATGATAAAACCAAAACCAACGGATCAAGATCTGAATATCAAATAAAGTGTTTCCGAACGACATTTTGATAACGTGATTCTTTCCTAAAGTTGATGACTTGAGTCACACAGACTAAATCCTCTGGAAAAAATGTATAAAGATTGTCAAATTTAGTAGAAACCTCCCAAACAAGCTACAAAAACTAAACTCCAAATGAAAAAATTATAGACAATAACACTCAATTCAAGTAGATCAGAAACATGTATCCGGATAAAGGGGAAAAAAAGTCCCACAATCTAGACTCCATCATACCTTAGCGAACACTACAAGAAAACTATAATTTAGCTACGCCATTTTACAAAAAAATTGGGACGTCGTAAATTAGAGACGTTTTGCCAACTCTTTTACAACAAAATGTACATTCGTTGTAAAAGTGTTAAATTTACAATGAAAATTTAAGTTGTAAAAACGTAGCTGTTTTACGACGAATTGACAACGTATTAACATGTCAGAGCTAATTCGTTGTAAAGACGTCCCAATTAGCAAGATTCTTACAATGAAATTTATTTACAACGACTTAAAGACGAATTTAAAAATTTGGTAATCACATTTTTCGTGTTTGAAAATTGTTTTTTAAAAAATCTGAATTACGTTGTAAAAACGTCTCCAAATATTGTTTCAATTGTAAAACGTCTTAAATTTTCAAGATGTTTACGACAACTATCAGACGTTGTAAAGTACTCATATTTGATTAATGTTGTAAAATCATTGTTAACTTTTTTACCTATATACGGTGGAGGTCACCACATTTTTTTCAAATGTGACTAGTTTGATCCTGGAGTTAACAGAGGGGTTCGATGCAACAAATTTGGAGTTGTGGATGTGAACACGAGGAGAAGATACAACAAATTTGAGCTGTTCTGCCTAGCATCACAAGCAGAGCAAGTTAGCTTAATTCCATATCCTAGGATCAAAAAATCTGAAATCGCTTGGTTGGCGGCTATTAAAATCACTCCCCGTAATTAAATTATTGTAGCTATAGATTTACCCTTCCAAGCAGAATCATATACGGTTATACATGCACCCGATACACCTACCGAGCAAGTTCTGCTAATTGATCTGCAAAACCGAGAATACGACAATGTCCCTAATGATGCTGCCGATGAGGAACGTGAGAAATTTGATGAAAGTGATGATCAAGGTAGTGGAGAAGATAGTAATGATGAAAGATCTGAATGATTGTATGATAATGTATTGAAATATCTTAAGTAATGTATCATGTAACTTATTATTCGATAAACCGCACTTGAATTTGACAAACAAAACATAAATTCAAAATTTTGTAAACCGAACATAAACCAAACATTTTTTACATTTTATAAACTTTAAAAAATTTAAACATTTTATTAATTTTACACTAAGTCAAAATTTAATAGAATTAATTTAATCCTCGTAAAATCGCTGTAAACAATAGACATTGTAACAACGTCGTAACGTTACAACCATTTTATGAAAAAATCCAACTTTTTGTCATAAAATAGTTGTAACCTTACGACATTGTTACAACATCTAACGTTTACAATGATTTTACAAGGATTAAATTAATTTTATACAATTCTATCAAATTAAATTTATAACATTTTTTATAAATCTTAAATTATAACATTCTTTAAATTTTATAAACTTAATTTTTTTTACTACGTGTTTGTCCGTTCACAACGAATGTTTGGTTACGTAAAACCATAAATTATAAGTTCGGTTTGTCTAATTCAGGTTCGGTTTGCTTTGAATAAGTTATGTATGTTCTGATTAAGTTCGGTGTGTTCTGATTAAGTTCAGTTTGTTTTTGATTATAAGACTTTCTACATATCGACATTATAATTTTAACAACGCTAAACCCTAAACCTTAAACCCTAAACTGTAAACCCGAAATACCATTGTAAACCAAGATATGGTTTTGGTTTAGGGTTTATGGTATATGTTTGTTGTAAATGCGTTGTTGTCGTAAAGGCGTTGTAAACCACGCGTGAGTCGTAAACGCGTTGGCAAATTAACGACACATTTACGACGCAAACCTATACCTTAAACCCCAAATAATATCTCGATTTACAATGATATTTCTTGTTTACGGTTTAGGGTTTGGCGTTGTTAAAATTATAATGTCGCTTTGTAAAAATTCTTATAAATCAGTTTAATTATATCGTTTTTTGAACTTCTTATTAGAATTCAGACGTATACTAAAACTCAGAATTGAACTTATAAGAACTAATAATACAATTCAAACTCATAAGAATTAGAATTTCAACAAATAAAACCAAACTCATAATTTCGATAAACCGAACTTAATCTCAACCAACCAAACTTAATCAGAACACACCAAACTTAATCAAAGCAAACTGAATCAAAATTAGACAAACCAAGCTCATAATATGCGGGTTTACATTACAGTTAAGAACGCATCTTTTACAACGCGTTTACATCGATTTCGACGTAAACGCATCATCAAAGACGTGTTTATCGTAAACGCATTGTCAATTGGCAATGCGTTTACGTCGATTTCGTCGTAAACATGTTGTCAAAGAAGCGTTTGTCGTAAACGCATTGTAGATTTTACAACGCGTTTACGACGAAAGCAAAATCCTATATATACTCAGCGAGAACCCATTTCAGTTGCCACTTCCTTTCTTTCTATCTACATCTAAGGTAAACTCTCTCTATCTTCTCTCGGGATCCAGATTCCAATCCAGCAAGATATTGATTTAAACCAACGAGTGGCTGAGGAGCAAGATGCTCGTAATATACATTTATATGACGAAATTTTACGATAAATATTGTATTTTTAATATTTTGTAAAAACTTTTTTAATATTAAATAATAATTATAAAATCTAAATTTTAAAATTTAAAAAAAATTCTAAAGTGAAAATAAATAATTATAAAATCAAAATTTAAATTTTATTTTTAAAAATTAATTTTCTTGCCTAATTTTTGTCCCTAATTTGACGTAAAAGTACGTCTTTAGTTAGTTGTAAAACTAGTCGTCCCTATTTCGTTGTAAAATGTACGTCTCGAATACGTTGTAAAATAATTGTCCCTAAATTTCAGTGTAAAGTTTACGTCTCCAATACGTTGTAAAATATTTTGTCCCAACTTCGTTGTAAACTTAGGAGTCTCTAATTCGATGCTAAATTATAGTAATTGTAAATTCAATGTAAAATAATCGATGTTAATTCGTTGCTAAATTTACAACGTATTTACGTCATCATCTTAAACAACAAATTTATAGCGCGCTTAATATTTTACAATAAATTTACAACGTGCATTTCACGACGAAGTTACAACGAAATTTGTGTGTTAGAAATTTTACAACGAACTTACTATGAAATTTCTGTTACGACGATATGGACACAACGAAAATGCGTTCGTCCCTAATTTCTTGTAAACTTTCTTTACAATGAATTAGAGATAAAATTTAGAGTTGTAAACCTTATGTTTTCTTGTAGTGGAAGGATACTAACGGTATAGGAGAAAGTAGCTTAAAACCCTAACCACGAATTGCAACTTAGATCTAAAGCTATAGAACGACTCTAACATAAATACGAAGGAGGAATAAGCTTGTGATGAACACTAACCCACCAGATACAAACGTATCAGAAGTTACTGCTCAGGCAGACGTCAAAACTCCGACCCAGTAAAATCGATATAAGACACGAAGAAGACCACTAGATCCAGAGAATGCGAGAAGTTCTGATCCATTCGATCAACCTCGATCCACACCACCATTGACTATCTCGAACTCTGACGTCAATGAAATCGCCGGTGAGATCAAAATCATAGCCTTTCTCTCACATCGTAACAAAACTCAGGCGTAAAAGGAGAAGGAATAGCAAAGGCACCATGTTGTTGAAGCCAAAGGAGGGCCACCCATGATGTGTTAGCCACCGGTGGCCGAGCAAACGGTCAATAGATATAATGGCGCTAAAGAAGATGAAGGGATAGAGAATCGCAAGTCTTATGAGAAAGTTCTGACCAAACCTAAAAGAAACAAGTTAGATTAATATAACTTTACACTTGAAATAAACGTAAAAAATAAAAACTTAAAATACGATATATCATATATAATTTATAATTCAAGATACATCATGTATTAAATAAACTTATCATATAATATTTGAAGTTATAATTCAAGATACATCACTTATATATATATATATATATATATACACACTTTAGAGAAAATAAATTTTCTAGATTTTGAAATTACTACTGTTTTTGTTAGTTATATTTTCTAGATATAATAAATTTTCTAGGTCTTGATCCATAGAGTTGTTTAATATGATAGCTTCAAGTAATCTTCTCTGTATTGTAGGATTGATTGCATCTATTATTCTTTTTGTGGTTCATTGTTGGTCTCCTTTGTTCTATCTTCTAATCCTAATATAATTTAGATTCAGATGACAAAAAAGATATAATACATTTTCTAGCATATAGATATACTTATTTTCTTTGTTGATTTGTTGTTTGTTATTCGTTGATTTAATTTTATTATTGATTTTTTTCTGTAGATATATTTTGCTATATGCTGATTTATTAATAAAGTTTTTATTAACGGTCCATTTGTGTTTCATATTTGTTGACTTTTTTTTTGACAGTTGAGTTGTATTTTGATTGGTTAAATTTTTTATAGTTGACATATTTGAAATGTTGATTTGTTACATATTGATCCTTGATTTATTTTTTATTTTTGTTTACTTATTGTACTGTTTGCTAACTTATTAATAAAATTAACTTTTTGATCTGTTAACTTATATTTCATACGATAATCTACATTGATATTTTTTTAATAGTTGACTTATATTGTGACTAATTGACTTATTTCAATAATTGACTTATTTGAGTTGTTGATTTATTACATATTGGTAATTGATTTAGTTTACTTTTGTTGATTTATTTTTTGGTAGACTCATTTCACTATCTATTGACTTATTAATAAATTTAATTTTCTAAATTGTTGACTTATATTTCAAACTTGTAGACATTTTGCATTGACATATTTTGAACAATTGATTTAAATTTTTATTGTTCATTTATTTGAAATGTTGATTTGTTACATGTCCATCATTGATTTATTTTTTATTATTTGTTACTCTCTAGTGACTCATTAAATAAGTTGATTTATTTTAATTGTTGACTTATATTTCATACTTGTTGACATTCTGTGTTGACTTATCTTATTAGTTGATTTATATTGTGACTCGCTGACTAATTTTAATAATTAACTTATTTAAACAATTGATTTGTTACAGGTTGGTCGTTAATTTATTTTTTTATTTTTGTTGACTTGTTTTTTTTTCTGTAGAATAAGTCTCCCAACTTATTAATAAAATTGATTTTTAGAATATTTAACTTATATTTCATATTCATAGACATATGCGCTGAGTTATTTTTAATACTTAACTTATATTGTGACTCAATTTCAATAGTTAATTTATTTGAACGATTGATTTGTTACATGGTTCTTGATTTACTTTTAATTTTTGTTGACTTGGTTTTTCATAAACTTATTTTACTCTCTGTTAACATATTGATGAAGTTGTTGACATTCTGCATTGATTTATTTTATCAGTGTACTTATATTTTGATTGAATAAGTGATTTATTTCAACTGTGATTTGTTACATGTTGGTGGCTGATTTATTATTTTGTTTTTTTTATACACTTATTTTACTCTGACTTATAATAAAAATTGGTTTTTTTGAACCTGTCGACTTATATTTCATATTTATTACCTTTCTACGTTGCTTTATTTTTAAGAGGTGACTTGTATTGTAATTTGTTGGTTTATTTCAATAGTTGTTTTGTTATTTGTTGGTTGTTGATTGAACTAAGTCATAAGTGTTTCAGATTTCGTGGTGTTCAAGTGTTTTGTGTCTGTTTCAGTTTCTTATTTTCATCTTCTATGATTTTATAAGTCATTTTTCTTTGGATAAAGATATCCTCCGTTTTGTTCTTCAATTGCTGGAATTAACATGTATAACTGATATAAACTCAGTTATAGATCTCTAGAATACACTGCTTTGAATTTTAAAACCATTTTATCTCTGTTTTCTAGATTTTGTGGAATATAGCGTTTGGTATAGAGCGTTGTGTAACGTTTCTGTTTGCGTTCGCATCAATCTGACGCTGTGTTTTATGTATAGTGTGGTTGAAATGGAATGCCAATAATTCCAATAGCTAAAGAACAAAAGCTAAATAATTTTTTTGAGGTTATGAGTAAACACATTGACTTGTGTGATTGAAAGATGATGATCTTGCTATAAAGGTGTTTGTCCATAGTGTTGCAGCAAATATTCTATATTATATGTTGCATAATGAAAAAGCCCACCTAATTGACTATATTTTGTTTGGTTAAATGTATAATTTTAACTACTAAATATTTTTGATTAATTCCTAAATCGAACTACTATTTGTTGGCAAAAAAAATTCGAACTACTATTTAAAACCTGCTAAAATTTTAAAATTATTTTTGTTATATAATATATAAAACTTAATATTGGATTTATAGTGGCTTAAAACTATTTAAATTTTACACGTAAAACAAAGATCCCTTAATAATCATCATTTAATTTTTTAGTTTTTTTTATTCTTAAAGTTAAAACTGTCAATTTTTTAAAAAATGAGTATTTTTCAAATTTTTGTAAGTCCTGATATAGATTTTTTTATTGATGAAATGTGAAAATATATTGATCATCAAAAAAATGTATATATAAGTGACAAAGTAGGAAACAGAACTTGCCAAGATAAAAAATTAAAGAATTTTAAGCTCAAACTATCTTTGAAGTAAACTATGCAATCTATGAGCATATACATAGTGAAGAGAGGAAATTCTATTCCTAATGAGCCTATCAATCAAACAGATAAGAGAGGATGAAGGAGACCAAATCCGACCATGAATCTAGCATTTCCCTCACGCCAAACATGATAGATGACTGATTGGAAAGCCAAAAAAACAAGGGAGCCTATCAATGCTATTAAATCGAGAGCTGAGAAGATCCAAGGTAGTATTATGCCAACTTGGAGAGATGGAAGGACCAATCAGATTGCAACAAAGACCAGTCCAAACGGTAAAGCTATAAGGACATGCAAAAAATAGGTGATCTCAAAACTCATTAGGTTCACCACAGAGTACACAAGCTTGATTAAGACCCCAAATCCTCATCCGAATACTAGTAGAAAGCCTATCTTTGAAAGGCCGCCAAGTAATGAAAGACTGCCTCGGAATACCATGAATTTTGATCTTATTCCAAGAAGCTAAGGAGGAGAAAGAATCCTCAAAATCATTAGAAGCATGCCTCCAGAGAACAATATCGACCCATCAGACAGAATATATGGAAGAAATTGAGAGAAAATCTCAAAAATAGCATGATGTCTTCGGTTAGTGGCTGACCTAGTGTGCCAGAGAGGATTAGACAGAGCATCAATGACCGTAATATAACGAGGAAGGCCAGAAAAACGAGTGACATTAGGATTAGTTAGATCAAGGAGCTTTCCTGCACCACTCCAATCATTAAACTAGAAATGTGAATCCATACCAATATGATTTTGGGGGTGATTGGAAAGAGTGTGAGTGCTGTAAAAAGTTAAAATATTTCAAAAACATTAAAATTAGGCTGATTTAGATTTTATTTTGGCTTTTATGGCTGTGGAAATCAAATATTTAATTATAGCAAGTATTTTAGCTGTAGAAATTTAAAATTTCTATGGCACATGATTTCTACAGCCCAAATTTATGTGCTTTATAAATTTAAAATCAAATCATAATTAATAATAAAAATACAATTAGTTATTTTTCCGTAAATTATAAAAAATATACACGAGCCCACAAACATGTGTACGTGTGACGTACAAAATAGGATGACGAACTACACAAAATGATGTTCCTAGGTATTGATTTATGATTGTAGCACCTCTTGTTCTCATTATAATTTATCATTTTATCTAATCTTGATTTTATTTTTTCTAAAAAATTATACAAAAAAAGTGCGACAACAAACTAAAATCAATTCATATATTATGTCAAAAAATTTAAGTTTATTATTTGTTACTTTTAGTTATTTATTATTTTATTTAAATATTATATATTTATTATAAATTTATTACTTTAAAAGAATTCATAAAATTATTTACAATATTATATAGAGGAATTACCAAAACTAACCCTTTTGTTCTATCCTCTTTCATTACATACCCTTATATTTTTACCCTTTTCAAACTATACCCTTCAACAAAACCTAATTTTTTCTGAAATTGTCTATTTTACCCCTGTTATTTTTTTTCTTTTCATCTTCTCTTCTCTCGACGTCTTCTTCTCTCTAATTCTCTGTCAATCGAAATCGATATCGACTTTGATTTTGACCAATCGGATTTCTATTTCGAGCAATCGACCTTGATTTCGAGATTCAATTTTTGAGATTTTGATTTCGCTCTTTATTTTGGTATTTTCGAGATTGGATTTGATATATGAGATTTCGCATTCTCTAATTTGTTCTTATCATGTGCTTATTTTGCTCTCAATTAAGTAGTTCCTCTTTAATCTTGTTCTTTCAATGTTTAGATTTATTGATTCTTAGATAATAGATTCTTCTTTTTAAGAAGCTGCTTGACGGAAGAGGTTCAAAAAGATGATGAAACCCGCAACAAGAATGAATGGGTTGGACAAGATGAACCTGGTGTGTACATTACTTTTACAGCTTTAGCCGGAGGTGC
>OVBA01003383.1:0-27840 GCA_900406435.1 Lepidium aucheri | reverse complement strand
ACTGCAAGAAAGTGTGCGGACTTTGTCAATATATCCACAATTACCCATATTGAATCCTTCTTATCACACATGGGCATTCCCGAGATGAAATCCATCGTTATCATATCCCATTTCCATTCCGGGATAGGTAAACTTTGCAATAGTCCACTAGGAACTTGGTGTTCAGCCTTAACCAATTGGCAAGTTGGGCATTTGGATACCCACTTAGCCACATCACGTTTCATTCCTGTCCAATGATAGTACCTTTTCAAGTCTCGGTACATCTTTGTCGATGTCGGGTGGATTGCTAACTTAGACTTATGTTCCTCCTTAAGGATTTCATCCTTTAATCCCTGATTATTAGGAACACACACACGACCATTAACCAAAATAGTCACATTGCTCGAAGTTTGATATTCCGTCTTATCATTTCCTGCGGCCTTTTTCAAATTTTCATCTTTCTCTTGAGCCATCCGGACTCTAGTCAACACATCAGCTTGATCTGCAGCCCCCAAGCCTAAGGGTTCCTCTTCCACTGTTAAGGCTGACAACCTTAAGGTTCCAACCATGTCTACAATTCGTCCCAACTCCCTTTCGGAGTCCATGTCTACACGTTTCCTACTTAGTGCATCCGCAACTAAGTTTGTTTTACCGGGGTGGTATTCTATGACCAAGTCATAATCAGCTAAGAGTTCCATCCATCTTCTTTGCCTTAATTTCAAATCTGGTTGAGTGAAGATGTACTTCAAACTCTTATGGTCCTTCCCACCATAAAAATACTTGGACCTTCCCACCATAAAAATAGGATTTCCAAATCATTAAGGCAAATACAACCGCAGCTAATTCCAAGTCATGAGTGGGATAGTTCACCTCACTTTTCCTTAATTGTCGTGATGCATAAGCGATCACCTTCCCATGCTGCATCAACATACAGCCCAATCCCATTCGTGATGCATCCTTATACACCACATACGGTTTGTTTGGCTCCGGCAATGCTAAAACCAGAGTACTAGTCAACATATCCTTGAGTTTTGTGAAGCTCTCTTCACATCCCTCAGTCCATATAAAAGGGACATCCTTTTCCGTGAGTTGAGTCATAGGCAGAGCCATCCTTGCAAAGCCTTTAACGAAATGTCTATAGTAACCAGCCAATCCTAGAAAACTTCTCACTTCCGTTGCATTCGAGGGTCTAGGCCAACTCGAGATTGCCTTTATCTTTTCTGGATCCACGGACACTCCTTTATTCGAGACCACATGACCCAAGAAGCCTACTTCTCTTTACCAAAAGCTACACTTACTTAGCTTACCAAACAATTTGTGTTCCCGTAGATTTTCCAAAACTATTCTTAAGTGACTCTCATGTTCCTCGGAGGACTTGGAGTACACCAAGATATCATCTATGAAGATGATCACAAACTCATCCAAGAATTCTCTGAACATATTGTTCATTAGTTTCATGAAGGCAGCCGGTGCATTGGTCAGCCCAAATGGCATAACCACAAACTCATAATGTCCATACCTTATCCGGAATGCGGTTTTCCGGATGTCATTTTCTGCAATTTNTGCAATTGGAATCTGGTGATAGCCCGAAGCTAAATCAATCTTTGAGAACCAAGTAGCACCTCTGAGTTGGTCCAATAACTCATCCACTCGTGGGAAAGGGTACTTGTTCTTTACCGTCACTCTATTCAATCCGCGGTTGTCGATACACAACCTGAAGGTCCCATGCTTCTTTTTCACAAATAGCACCGGTGCACCCCATGGTGAACTACTAGGCCTTATAAATCCCTTATCCATTAGTTCACTAAGCTGTGTTTTCAATTCATCCATCTCCGCCAGCACCATCCGGTATGGTGCTTTGGAGATAGGTGTTGTTCCAGGTTCTAGTTCAATTGTGAACGGATCTGACCTTTCTGGTGGTAATCCCGTGAGTGATACAAACACATCCTCAAACTCATTCACTACTGGAATGTCCTTAAGTTATGTTCCTGGTCCAACTTCGAGCGTTGAGATCGTAACTAAGTATGCCTCACATCCTTTCTCGAGCATCCATTCCGCTTGGACAACCAAGACAATCAAACTACCTGAAGTGGGTTGCATTCCCTGATACACCAACCAATTTCCTCTATTCTCAAACTCAACTCTACCACGATAACAATCTATGCGTGCCTTATACTTTCCAAGCCAATCCATTCCTAAGATCACATCGTATAATTCTATTTCACAAATCACAAGGTTAGTCGGTATGTTCATTTCTTCTATGAACACGGAGACGTTCCACTACTTACTCTTGGTGATTTCTTAGACTCACCAATACCGATCATTCTCGGGTGTACAAAAAAATGTGACACCCCAGAATCAAAAAACATATGGGTTTCCACACCACCCATGGTTATGGTCCCAGCGATCAGTCGTGATGTTGTCTGTTTGGTTGGATCCGCAACCAACGAGTATGCTCTAGGCGTTAAAGCTGATCTCTTTGGCAGTGGTGGTGGTGGTGGAAACTCCTCTCTTAGCCGTTTCCCTGGTGATTTAAGCGGCTTAGGACAATTAGCTCAAATGTGCCTTGTTTCCCCACAGTTATAGCACATCCTTATTTCTTCGTTACGGGCATTCCTTGCCTTTGAGTTATCCTTTGGACAATCCCGGATCTTATGATCTGTACCACCACACCTAAAGCATGCTCCAGAAGCTACCCTACATTCCTCAGAATGATTCCTTCTGCATAGTGTACACGCAGTGCGAGCTGTGACCGGTTTTCCTGATGCATTCCCATCCGTTTTCCTTTGCCTCGCACCCGAACCATGCCCTGATTGGTCATTGATCTCTGACTATGATCCAAGAAGGCTCCTTCTCGCCTATTATACACCTCAAGTGGAAAATACTTTGCTTTACCATACATTTCCCATGTGCAGTTCAGACTTCCTATTCGGCCTGAAACTCCTTTCCACCAGTTGTGGGCATCACCTTCCAAGTAATGCTCCGCTATGTCACACCTATACTCATCCGGACAATGAATATAGTTGAAATTCCTCTCCAATNTCAATCGGCTTAGCTCCTCCAGCAAAGAACTTTGTGCCAAGTTTCTGCATATGATCCATCATTTTCAAGTATGATGGAGTGGCCGAGGCTTGACCAGCCACCCCGGTCACATTCTGTGCGGTTTCCGTATCCGCTCACAGTAGCACTCTCTCCTCGGGTATCTCTTCCCTCCGAGGAGGTGCATCATTAGCCGGTGTTGCAGCTGGAAGTCTTTCCAAGACTTGGGTTAACATGGCCAAGATAGGGTTTAATCCATACCTATCTCCAGCCCCTTCATTCACGTTTGGTTCGAAGGTGTTACCGACACCTCATTCTCTCTTCGGTCAACACTTTGTTGACATTCCACATTACTTTCCTAAATTTTTTCAGCCCTACTAGCAGCATTACGGGAAGTCTCACCATTCCCACATTACCTCTTCTTCCTTTACGAGTAGTAACCATCTACATTCATCACATTAGCTAAGTTAATAACCTCTATCAACTTAGCTCGGTTTTCAGATCACATAACAACTTACCGCGAGACTTTGGCATGAGGAGGATGGATATTATTCCTCTAAACCCATTCACATATTTCCCATCTATCCTAGAATCAACCTGGCTCATATACCAAATTGTAACACCCCAAACCGATAAACTCAAGTTCCGATACATTTTAGCAAGGCGTTGGGCGGACCTTAGACTTAACCATTTCAAGTTCCAGATTTCACTAAGACAAAATTCGATTTAAAGAGATGTGGCCAGCCGAATCAGTTCATAAATAAATACGGTTCCATTCTTATTCAAACTAAAATCAAAATTCAAGCGCAAACGATAACTTAACGAAATTAAAATCGGTTTAAGCATAAAGTTCAAATTTAAACAACATAAATAAAACGCCCAAATTCCATCCCTAAATCCACCTCCTCTCCTTTCCGCCTTGGTATAGCCTCTACTAACAACTTTCTCAATCATTGGCCAAATCATTACCTACAATCACGCAGATTGTATAAGCAAACGAATTTGCTTAGTGGTTTGGTCATTCCGTCCCACTAGGCTATAACCAGAAAAAGAATTCAACAACAAATCCAATAAACCAAAGAACAATCACAATCTTAGGGTTAACATATCGATTACTTTAACTATCCGGGTTACTTCCGGATCAGCTAAAATAACCTTCCAATTCCAATCATCATTCTTATCATATCACGAACCCTCAGGTTCTAAATCACATTCACGAACCCTCAGGTTCTAATTCTCAATAACAAACTCTCAGGTTCTAATCACATATACGAACTCTCAAGTTCTAGTCACATAAACGACCCCTCAAGTTCTCATATCTCAATCACGATTCCGATCACATACTCCTACCTTACACATTCAACCATTCAACCTAACTATTCTAGGGTTCCTTTCAACCTATTACCAAACACGAATCCTAGGTTAAACCTCACGGTCACGAACTTACCTTTGCCTTAAACTCTCTTTCGGGTTTCTCTTTGCTCTATGGGGTTGGAATTGCCAATTCTAGCAAAACCTTCAACTCAATTCGACCTCTTTCCTTGCTTCAACTAGATCGATTCCTCTTAGCCTCCTTCGAGCTCTCTCTTTCTTATCTCTAAGTTTGTATTCGCGTATTCTAACCTTAGAAGGATTAAGGATCCTATTTATATGTTCTAGTCCTTAACCCTAATTCTTCTTACTTGGGTCGAGCTTAAGTCCCTCTTTATTCAAGCCTTTAAACATCTTTTTGCCCTTAAACCAATCCTTGGTCCATGCCACTTTAATCCTTTTCTTTGGCCCATTAGACTATTCATGGCCTTTCACGAACCAACTTGCTCAAGACCAAACACAACATGTCCGAACCTAGGAGATTCATGTCCAAGCTCGGACTGACCTTATCCAATCTAAATCAAGCTCTCCGATCCAACTAATTTGTCCGATCCAGACATAGCTGTCTGAACCGACCGCACATGTCCGATCCGACCGTGCTGTCCGATCTGACCAATCCTATCCGATCCGATTGTGCTGTCCGATTCAACCAATCCTGTCCGATCCGACCAAGCTGTCCGATCTGACCAATCCTGTCCGATCTCACCAAGCTGTCTGATCCGACCAATCCTGCCCAAACCGACAGTGCTGTCCGATCCGACCAATCTTATCTGATCCGACCGGTTCGGTCTCAAATCTCAAATCTTGTCCTAAATTCCTTTCTTAACTTATTTTCCATGGTTTTACTTGCTCTTAATCATTCCTTAGGCTTCCAATGCCCTTTCTTGGCTCGACTATTCCAAATTTCCTTGTTTGGTTTGTCCGTTCGTACCGCATTCACATACCGCACCTAGTGCATTCACGGATTTACCGAATGTGGGTATTACAGTTTGTCCTCTGGAAAAGGGGTTTTGGTTTTTGATTTGAAAGAGGGGTTGTCCACTTGAAAGAGGGTTTGGTTTCTGATCTGAAGACAAGGAAAACAGTATAATTCAGGGTTTGGTTTCTGTCATCACATGCCCATGTCTCGTGCTGAGGTTTTCTTGTTCATGTCTCGTGATGCCTTCTTGTCAATGTTTCGTGATATTTTCGTTGTCCTTGTCTAGTAATGTTTTCTTGTCCATGTCTCGATATGTTTTCTAGTTCATGTCTTTGCTTATGAATATTATTGACTAAAATAAGATAAAATCCATGTTTATCGTTATGTCTATCCACAGACTACTAAAATTTGGTTTATGTTTGTACATTAACATTAAATTATGTCTATTACTATGTGCAAGATTGGTCCATGTCTTTATTCCTACATTTCACATAAACGATCTGGTCCACGTGTGACAGATTTGGTCTACTTCTTTACATTTACACTAAGATATGTCCAAGTTTATTTGTATTTTGGTACACCAACAAGTCCCTTGTACAATACTTTATCCATGTCTAGCTTATTATATTAATTACATATGTCTATTAATAAGAGCAGAGTTGGTCCATGTCTTTGTTCCTATATTTCAAATAAAAAATCTTGTTGACATTCTACAGATTTGGTTATGTCTTTAAATTGACATTTGGTCCATAGCTATAAATTTGGTCCACGTCTTTATTCTCGCGTTCGAATTTTTGTCCATATATCTGTCCTTAAGTAAATCATAAATTTTTCCATTAGTCCATGTCCATGTTCATGTCCTTGTCCATCTGTCCATCTGTCCATATCCATGTTGATGTCTGTGTCCATGAGTCAATGTAATAACAATTTGTCCACGTCTGCAGGGTTGTGTTCCAATTACCCATGTCGTTTTCCCAAACACGCGAGCGTCGATTTGGGCTTACAATATTTAAGCTATATACATGTCTATATTTTGATATTTCAGCTATGTCCATGTTCACATTTTGTAATTTTTTCACAAGTACATCCTATGTCCTTGCCTATTTGTCCATGTTTATGCCTTCAAAACCTACAGAATGTCTATTTTGCACTTATGTCCATGTATTTATTATGAGATTGAATTCATCATTTGTGCTCATATTGAAAATGAATTAAGACATGATCATGTCCATGTCCATGTCCGTATATTAACACTCAATATTATGTCCATGCCTTCGATCATGTCAACTTTCATTATAAATCATACGATGTTTAGTTTGTACTTATGTCCCTATCTTTATGTATCATTTGAATGCATAATTTGTATTCATTGAAATTGAATTATGTCTTTCGTCCATGTCTTTATATTAAAATTGAACTCGTTATTTGTTAATAACTAGATTTAAATATTTAGCATACTAAACACGACAGATGTCCATGTCTTTGTATTGACATTGAGCTACCAATTTGTCCATGTTGTCTAGATTGATTATTTGACATACTAATAATTACTTCGATCATTTCGACTTGCATTTAAAACCATATATGACTATCATGGACTTATGTCCATGTCTTCATAGTGAAATTGAATTTTGTAATTAGATACAACATTTGTCCATATCTTTATAACTTAAAATATGATATAGTAATATAAAGGAGTTTGACTTATGTTCATGACTAACATCACTAGAACTCAGATTCGATTAATATAAATACTAATAGTTCAAATAAAAACAAGTATGGCACACAAACCGGCGAGAGCGAGATGGCTGAGAGGAACGATAAACAGCCACGTGTTTTATTATAAGGGAAGGAGGGACACGACAACATCACGAGCAGGGAGAATCGAGTCATTTCAAGTGGTCGAAACAGTAAAAGAGGGCATATCACACAAGAAAAATATAGAGAGAGCATTTTATACAATTACTTTTAAAAATGAGACATCCTAGATAACCATTTCTATATAATTCTATCTCATTTTTGAAGTTCTGACATTATATTTCAAAAACTATATAATATATTTATTAGGTGAAATATATATATACATAACTCTTAGCAACTTCCAAATTTTATGAACTTAAATATTTGTGTATTCTATTTTAGTTTATATTAATTTTTTATATTTTTATTTTAGTTAAAATATTTTTACTATTTTTATATATAATTTATTTTATTTTATTCCTTTTTGTTGGAAAAAATAATTGAAAAAATTCAAAAAAGTGATAAAAAATAATGCGGTCGCTACCACTGTTCTATTGGCAATCACTAACGATTGATCGCTGCGATTAATGGCTGAACTACCAAATACCAAAAGAATATAAGTTTGTCGCTGTTGCTAGCGACTGCCAAAATAACATGCATATAAAATTCAGATACAGGAATCAACAGAGCGTAAAATCAAAGTGCAATTGTAAAATCAGCCGAGTGAAAACCAATTAGTTTTGAATTCCTCATTTCCGAACAACAAGAACTAATAAGTAGTGCTCCACGAGGCAAATGAAAAAATATTACAACAAAGCCGAATAAATAATAAGCCCAAACAAATTCCAAATTCGAAATGAAGGCGTATGGATATTGGTATTTCGGTGAGTGTCAAGAATTTAAAAGGATCAAGCGAAGGAAGATAACAATCCTTAGGCTTCCATCGCGAGATCCCAAGGCCATTAGTTTTGTTGTTACAAACACAGTTCCATACTTTGAAGATCTATTTAAAACTACTATCACAACTAGCAGATCTGTGTCAGGAAAAGTTGTTCTGAAATTCTTTGTCATTCCTTTAGATTTAGGTTACAATATAGAGTTTATCAAGGATTAACCTAGAAAATATTAACTTAACCAATTACATAACCAAATCACTTATATTAAACCAAAGAACCGTTTAATATTCCTCTTCAAGATAGCGAGTAAAGGTCACAAACTCCCATTTTGCCAAGTAGGTACCATAATTGGACATGACCAAGAGACTTAGTACGCAGATCAGCAATTTGTTTGGTTGTTTGGACATGAGCTGGAGCAAGAATACCATCCTGAAAAGTGTCCCAGATGATGTGTCAATCATTTTTGATATGCTTTGTGCGTTCATGGACCACCAGGTTCTTCATGATATGAAGAGCAAACTTGTTATCACAAAGAAAAGTGACCGCTTTAGTATGAGAGACACCAAACGTAGGTAGAAGTTCAAGTAGCCATTGTATTTCTGAATAAGAGTAAGACATGGCTCAGTATTCTGCTTCAGCGGAGGAGCGAGAACTAGTTGGTTGCTTTTTTGTTTTCCCTGAGATAGGTGAACCACATAGGTGAACCACATAACCTGTCAATGAGCGTCTCATGAGTGGACAAGCGGACCAGTCTGACATGAAGATAGTCAGAATCAAAGAAAACGTCTTGACCTAGAGTACCCTTAAGATAGCGTACAACTCGTGTGGCAGCAGCCCAATGCTTTTGTCTCGATTTTGCAAGGAATTGAGCAAAGAGATGAACCGCATAACTCAGATCTGGTCGAGTAATAGAAAGATAGACAAGGTGACCTCCTAGATGACGATAGCGAGAAGGATCATCATAGAATTCACTGTCCTCACGTGCCAAGGTATTATTCTGTCCAATCGGCGTATCATATGGACGTGAGCCAGTAAAACCACACTCGGTGATGATTTCTAAAGCATACTTGCGTTGACACACATATATGCCATCAGCATTTCTAGTAATCTCCAAACCCAAGAAGTACTTCAAAACACCAAGATCTTTCATTTGAAAACAAGAACTCATATAAGCCTTGAATTTAAATATTATGTCAGAACCATTACAACCAATCACCAAGTCATCGACATAAACCAAGACATACAAGCAAGAAACTCTGCGATGATAAGAGAAAATGAGTAATCCTTCTTGTTTTGAACAAAGCCGAACTTGAGAAGACACTTAGAAAGCTTGGAATACGAACAACGAGGAGCTTGTTTCAGACCATAAAGAGAGTTTTTAGGCGATAAACCTTCTTAAAGCCACACGCACAGTAACCCGGAGGTAGTTTCATGTATACTTCCTCATGAAGATCACCATGTAAGAATGCATTATGAACATCCATCTGATAAAGTTCCAGCCGCCTCTTTGATGAAAACACGTATCGTTGTCATCTTCGCAATCAGAGCAAATGTCTCATCATAATATGTCCGTTCTTCTTGTCTATTCCCCAAAACAAAATGTGCTTTGTATTATTCCAAAGTATAATTAGATTTCAAACTTTTAATACCCATTTATTTCCAATAGCACACTTTCCTTCAGGCAAGTCAACAATATCCCATGTATCATTAAGTTCCAAAGCATCAATCTCTTCCTTAGAAGCAAGGTGCCAATGTGCATGCTTCATAGCTTCTTTGAAAGAAATAGGCTCACCATAAGCATCAACCGCAGTGACAAACAGCTGTTGGGAAGGATACTAATGATCAAGTAATATGTAATTTGCAAGAGGATAGACACACTCACTTGAGAGCTTAGAATCGGGTTTTTCATGTGTAATAGCGGTGTATGTTACATAAGTGTCCGAATCAAGCAAGACCGAAGGCTTGCTGATGTGATGACCATAACCAAGTTCCTCAGGTTCCACAGTTTCAGGCACGACTTCAGGCACATTTTCGTGCACCGGTTCAGAGTCAACAAGACCATCATCAAAAACCACATCATTCTCGTCTGTATTAGAAACCGAAGGAGAGGCGACATGATCGATAGGTTCAGGTTCAACAGGGGAAATAGGAGCTGCGGGTTTTGACAGTAGGACGTCATCAATAAGAGGTACTAGAGTAATATCAACCCAATCTACATGTGGTCCAGAATCCAAGTCCTCATCATCAAAGAAAGAAGAGTCACGAGATGGTACATGAGCTGCAAAAGGATACACATTCTCGAAAAATTGCACATCCCAAGAGACAAAGGATTTTTTGGTTTTGAGATCATACAGAAGCCAACCCTTTGTGCCATTAGGATAACAAAGGAAGAGACAACGAGAACTATGAGAAGCAAACTTGTCACTGGGCTTTGGAGCTTGAGAAGGATAACAAAGACACCTGAAAACCCATATATCATCATAGTTTGGCGGATGAGAAAACACAAGCTCATAAGGAGGTTTACCTTCCACCAGCAGTGTTGGCGTTCAATTAATAAGATAGGCACTATCTTGTATACTCTCTCCCTAAAACTGTATTGGTGGATTAGCCTAAAAGAGCACGAGCAACATTAAGTATATGTTTGTGTTTTCGCTCAACACGTCTATGTTGTTGAGGCGTATAAGTACACGAAGTGTGATGAGAGATCCCTGTTTCAGCGAAAAATGGACGCAAGGGAAGGAATTTTGTCCCATTGTCTCTATGAACTGTTTTCACTTCCTTTGAAAACTTTCAATCAACCCATGATATGAAATGTTTGATTACACTTGGTACAGCTGATTTTTCTCAAAGTAGATGTGTCAATACTGCTCGAGAGAACTATGGTTAGAAAATATGTGGATCCACAAGTTGTTTTAGATCGATATACACCACATACATCATATTGCAGTAGACTAAACAAATCATATGCTTTATTCGAAGTTTCAGGAAAAGACAAAAAAGATTGTTTTGCTATCAAGCATATACCACAATACTCATCAAGCTTGCTACTAATGCGAGAAAATGAGTCAAAATCAGAAAATAAACTAAAAGCTGAAGATGAAGGATGTCCCCTCCTTGTATGCCATAAATTTTGAGCATCAATCTTCAAGCTGGAACACACATGAGGTAGTACTAAACTCGAAAAATGATAGACTCCATCTTGTGCCTCACCTGCTCCAATCAAAATCCTCGAAACTTGGTGATGAATCAAACAAAACTCTTTTGTAAAAATCACTACATTTGCAATAGCATGAACCAACTGGGCAACCAAAATAAGTGTAATATTCAAATCTGGTGCATAAAACACATCATTGAGAACCATTTTGCCTCCAAGAGACAAAGTCCCCTTTTTCGTTGACTATGCAAAAACATCATTACACAATTTGATCGAACAAGCAGCTATGTCTAACATTTTCAAGCAACAAAATATCCCCTGTCATATGATGACTTGCTCCCACGTCAATCATCAAATCATATCTACTATGTGTACCAAAAAGTATAAGTTTTTCAGTTTTACTAGAAAAAAATTCCCCTAGATGAAGACTTTTTGCTATCGGAAAAACTAGCAAGAAAACTCAATTGATCAACTGTCAAAGAAGGAATTCCAGCCTGTGGGGCGGAAGGTGCCATGGCAGAGACTTGGTTTGCCGTAGGATTTCCCCCGCCACGGCACAGCCAGGACTATGACCACACGTCCACACGTCCACGTGTAGACTCACTACCACTGTTCTGATTATTCCAGTATTCTAGATATCCACATACAACCACAATGTGAGCACACAAGAGATTGTTTATCAACATCCAATGTCAAAGAAGACAGCCTAATAACACAGCTCACTGTTTCTTCCTTCTTTGTCATGTCAAGGTGACACTCTTCTTGTACAATCTGAGAGTAGACATGTTCGATTTTCATGTCTGAAACCCTAGCAAGAAGATTGGGGAGTGTTTTTAACCATCGAGTCCCATCAAAAACATATGAATACAAAGACCCTCTTGCTTTGTGTTTTAGGGAGCCATCGATTCACAACCAGATTTCTTGCAACAACAAGAAAGATCTTTGTCAATATTAGCCAAATCATCCCATAAAACATTGAGATTACCGTAATACTGTTCCACACTAAGTCCTTCCGGTCTGCACTTGCAGATCTCATCATGGAGTTGATACTCTCGAGTATTATCACCAACATAAAAACATGTGTGAACGCTCTGCCACATCTCTAAAGCATCGTCGACAAGGGAGATTGAAGGCCAAAGTTTTTTGTCAACCCTTGCGAGAATCCAGCTGATGATAAGAAAATTAACCATATCCCATATCTCCGCATCATTGGTTCCCTATGCTGGTATCTTTAGAGTTCCGTTTATAAAACCTAATTTTTGTTTAGTTAG
The DNA here is from genome assembly GCA_900406435.1 of Lepidium aucheri. NCBI lineage: Eukaryota > Viridiplantae > Streptophyta > Magnoliopsida > Brassicales > Brassicaceae > Lepidium > Lepidium aucheri. Next base: position 15,471 of record OVBA01003383.1, on the reverse strand, counting down.
AAGAGCATTAACCATAAACTTAGACCATCGTTTGTAGTTAGCTCCATTAAGCATGATCGAGGTAAGAACATGACCGATGTGCTCTCCAGCTTGGATCAAATATGGTGATATCAACGCCGGTTCCTGCATACATCTTGTTTAGAAGTCAAAAGAAATCGATAAGGAGAAATTTAGGGTTTAGGATCAAAATCGAGATTAACTTTAGATTAGAGATTTTGATTTATATTTTAAGTTTAGGAGCAATAAATTAGCACAAGCCAAAGGGAGGCTCTAATACTATGTAAAGAAAAGTTACTCTGAAATTGCTTGTCACTCCATTACGTTTAGGTTACAATATGTAGAGTGTCTCAAGACTTAACCTAGAAGATATTAACTTAACCAAATGCATAACCAAATCACTTATATCAAACCAATACAACCGCCTAATAAATCTGAGGTTGGAGTCATAGATCCAGGAGCCATCGGAGAAGTCTCATGTGGTGGAGAAACCAATTTGGGAACCATCTGATTTTGGGGAGAAGATGGTGATGGAGCAGTGGGTGTTGGGGGAGGACAGTTAAGGACGTCTGGATTGAGAGAGAAGGAAGAAAATGGAGATGAAACAGAGAAGCAAGAGTAGAGGGAAGAGAGAAAGTTTGTTAGGTGGTGAAGTCACACTACTGGTTGAAGGGAGAGATGAACCATGGCTCATAATAGGGTATTTTAGTGATATGATAAGCAACGAGGAGATAGAAAGAGGACCCCTACAACCTGCGAGTTCTTTTATCGATTTTAGAACTTTCCTCAACGTATGTACTTTGGCAGATGTGCTCCACTCCGGAGATGCTTTTTCCTAGAAGGGGAATAAGATATACACATCTAATTAGATGTCGGTTGGACAGAACATTGGCAAATAGGAAGTGGTGGAGCCTTTCCATGTGGTTATAATAGACTATTTAAGAATTCAAGGATCAGACCATAAGCATTTGATCACTTACCTCGATTATGGCCCCAAAGAGAAATAGTCTATTGCGGTTTGATATAAGACACAATGAAAATTCAGAACTGAAAGGAGTAATCAACAACGCGTGGAATGCAAGAAGACATTTATCTGTTAGATGCAGGGCATGTAATACTCGATCTGAAATAATACAACTGAGTAAAGAAAAATAGACAAATAGCAATAGGAAAATAGAAGATAATCAAATCTTGATAAGGCAATGGTAAGTCTTGTAAACCAAGAGACTAAAATAATAAAAAATAATGGAGAGTTGCAGGTTGCACCGAAACGCCGTTTAGATGCCGTATCCCGTTTCTGAAACGTTTCGGTGACATGGACACTACCGAAACATGTAGGAAGTGTTTCCTGCACATTTCCGAACTGTGACGATATCACAATTTTTAGAGACAACAAAAAGGAAAGTTTCTGATATGTTTCCTATAAATTTCCGATATAAATTTGAATATTTTCCAATTTAAAACTCGCAATCGTTTGTTATTTTCCATAAAAGATTTTTTGAAAAAAGAAATGTCTAATTCTATATAAGAACTTCACGTCTCTTGATTGTAAGCAACAAAAATTTTGTTGTTCAATTTACAAATTTTTTGTTTGACATCGAAGAAGAAAATTTATCTAATATATCATGTAAATTTTTTAGTTTACATGATATATTAGATAAATAATTTGGTTTATTATTTTATTGTTCTTTTTTGTGTCCGTTTGGTTATTTTTTTAGAGTCCTACATGACTTCCTTACAACAAAGTGGCAATGTTGATGTTGGTGGAACGAGTCAAACTGGTGAACCTCCACTATGGACCTATGTAACAAAATTAGAGAAAATAGGCACCACGGGAAGAATTTGGAGTTTTCGTTGCAACATTTGCAATTAAATCAAAAAAGATCTTATTCCAGAGTGAGAGCACATCTCCTTGTAATAACTAATGCTGGTGTTTCAGTCTGCAAAAAAGCAAGTAGGGTTGAGATAGTTGATATGAGAAAGCTAGAAGACAAGTACGATATAAGGAAGAGAGAGTCTGGAAATAGAGAGGTTTCATTGCCTTGTGAAACAAACTCTGCTTCTAAGAGAAGAATGTCTAGCATGTCTCCACATGCTAGAGCTTTCGATGTTCAAAATGAGAGACCAATTGGATCAAGCAATTGCAACGATGTTTTATACTGGAGGTTTGCCATTCAATCTTGCAAGAAATCTCCATTAATACAGGTCTTATCAGTTATGTGCCTCCTGGTTATAATAACTTGAGGACAACTTTGCTAGAAAAAGAGGAAAACCATGTTGAGAGCTTATTAGAACCTCTTACGTTAATGTGGAAAGAAAAACGAGTTATGATTGTGTCAGATGGTTGTAGTGATCCTACAAGAAAACCTCTTATCAATTTAATTGCTACTTCAGATTATGGTCCTATGTTTCTCGAGGCTGTGAATTGTTTTGGCGAAATGAAAGATAAATTCTTTTTTTTCTGATTTGATGAAAGAAATTATCACTGAAGTGGGTCATCAAAAAGTTGTGCAAGTGATAACATTTGTGCAGCAGAGAATGTAGAAGGGAATGCAACAACATATGAGGAATGCAATTGGATCACAGATGTTCATGGGGATGGGTTTGCAATAAAGCAATTTATCATGAACCATAACATGAGACTATCAATCTGCAATGACTATTCTTCTCTTAGGTTGCTTTCAGTTGGTGATACTCGGTTTGCTTCTGTTATTATGATGCTCAAGAGATTTAAACTTATAAAAAGAAGCCTTCAATCCATGGTCATAAGTGAGGAGTGGTCTAATTATAGAGAAGATGACATTGGGAAAGCAAACTTTGTGAAGGAGAAGATTTTGAATGATGATTGGTGGGAAAAAGTTTCTTATATCATTGATTTGAGAAGACCTATTTATGAGATGATTAGATTTTGTGACACTGATAAGGCATGCTTTCATTTGGTATATGAGATATTGGATTCTATGATTGAGAAGGTGAAGGTTGAGATCTACAAGAGAAAAAACCGTTCGAAGTCTGCAACTAGTCCTTTCTATGATGTTGTTTATGAGATTTTAGTAGCTCGTTGGACGAAAAACAACACTCCTTTGTATTGTCTAGCTCACTCATTAAATCCTAGGTATATGATTTCAAACTACATTTTTAATTATTCTTTTTTATTTCTTCGTCAATATCTCTTATTTATTTTTAATATGTTATAGATTTAATAGTGATGTATGGCTAAATGAAAATCCCAGAAGAATTGGTCCACATAGAGATGGAGAAATTTCCCAAGAGATGATGAAATTTTTTCGAAGATTGTTCCTAATGATGAGGAATATAACAAAGTTCTGAATGAGTATGCGTCATTCTCAATGAGAATGGATAATTTTGGAGATTTGGCAAGTATTGCACCAATTTCTACAATGGAACCCAAGAAATAGTGGGCTAACTTTGGTGCCTAAACTCCTATCCTTCAGAGTTTGGCTTTCAAGTTACTTAGACAGCCCAGTTCATCTTCTTATGCTGAATGCAATTGGAGTACATACTCATTTATTCACTCACTTAGGAGGAACAAGTTAGATCCAATTCGTGCTTAGGATTTAGTTTACATTCACAACAATCTACGTCTTCTATCAAGGAATTCTGCTCAATATGAAGATAAAAAACCCAAGATGTGGGATGTTGGTGGTGATGCATTTGATTCTATGGAAGATATAGGATTCTTAAAATTAGTAAGTTTATCACTAGATGAGCCAGAATTTGAAAATGGGTTGCTTAATGATTAGCTTATTATTTGTTTTTTATTTAAAATATTACTTTAGTATGATTTTTAATTAATCTATGATTATTTTATTATATTTGTAAGTATACCCGTACCTATATACTTTGAAGTTAACATTTCCCGTCCCCATTTCCGTACATGTTTCTTGTTCATGTACCCATTTCAGTGCAGCACTCGACGAAGAGGAATTTTGGAAGCTAATGACTAGATTATTATGATACAATTGGGCGACAAAGTTACTCGTTTCTTTCATGTTACAAGGAGAAAAGGCACAAAACATAATAGCAATGGTTGAAGATATCAAAGGAAACTCATTTTATAAAGCTGAGCAAATAAGTAAGAAAATCATCCGATATATTCAAGATCTGTATCAAATCTGTAAATATAAAATGTGCACAGACAATTGGAGAACCCATAGAAGAAAATGTTTCAGCTGAAGATAATATTTTACTCACTGTCATACCTCTAGCGGAGGAGATTAAGGCGGCAATGCTTGATATAAAAAAACTAATCATATCATACCTTTTTTTCTTGTTTTCTCGAGCTGAATCGGCGTCATTTTTATAGAGAGTTCTTCCCCTTCATTGGAGCTCGCCTCCTCACCCTCACAATCCTCCCCGCAACTTTCTCCAAATCTGGTATAGCAAAAACCTTAGATCTCGGCAGCTCAAAAATCTTCCTCATTGGTAGCTCCATATGAACTGAATCTGCAATTTTTGATGGAGTAATCTCTGCTCCTCTTCCTGATGATATCTACGTTGATTCTACGCCCATGTGGCACAGTCTGGTCTTGGGTCACTTCATCGGTGATTCCCAACATATTGGGACTGTTCATGCGAGAGTATATTGGTCACACTCCCATGATTGTACGTGCTTGGACTTCATAATCTACTTCGGAGAATCCGGATATCAAATCCTACCCAATGTGGGTTAAAATTACAGATGTGCCAAACCATCTTTGCGCTTACAAGGGATTAAGTTATTTGGCTAGTCATATTGGTGAGCCGATCAAACTTCATTCTAAGACAGAGAAATGCATAAGGCTGGATGTTGCAAGACTGTAAATCAACGTGAACCTTGATTGCAAACTCCCGACCAAGATTGTTGTTCCTACAGGTTTGTATCCTGAGTCAATGGTCACAATTTATTCCCATGGTTGCCTCCTCGCTGCACAGGATGTTGTAAATGGGGACATGAAACAAATGAATGCTTGGTCAAGAAACAGATAGGTGAAGTGAACATTCTACAGAAACGATCTGAGAAGGAAGATATGTCCAGGTGACTGAGAAAGCGATCTCGGATTATGTGAAAGATCAAACAATATGTGAGGAAGTGGCTGTTATTGGTTCAAAAACTATCAACAATGCACATCATGGCTCTTCATCTCTAGTTGTAACAGAATAAGCAAGAGTGTCTTCTCAATCACAGGGAAACCATGCCAGTACAAAACTACTAGTGAAGAAGACACAAAAAAACCCAGATTATGTTGGGATAAGTTTGAAACAAGTTACTTGTTGAGCAAGACATGTAGTTAGATTAGATAAACTTGAGATATTTTAGGAGTGATCTAAAATATAGTTTTCCTAATAGGAATAAGAAATTATCTAATATATATAAGGAGATGTATATGTTGTTATACTTCTTTAATTTCACATATTCGAAATTTTAAATTCAACAATGGATATCAGCGCCAGGTTGAAGGATTAAGTGAGAGACTTAATCGCAAAAGGTGATTAAACGTGAGGTTTTTATCACAATAGATCGTTGGAGACTTTTTGGATGCAATGTTGATTGGCTATTGCTATCCTTTCAAGGAATAAAGTCCTCTTGCCGAGAGAGAAGACCGTGAGATCTATAGTGATCCAATCTACGACGTTAATGAAGATGATGAGACCTACAAGGAGATTTGCGATGATCTAATCTACGACATCAATGAAGAGGATGTCCAAGTTGTTGATCACATCGAGTTTGTGTTCAAAGCGAATTCTTTTGAGAATCAAAAGCGTGCAATTTTTGTGCAGATTTTGGTTCGTGTAAAATCTAAGGAGTTTCGGGTTCGTGCAAATTTCGTGTAGAACCAGGAGAAAAAGATAGAGATGAATTTACAAAGATGGTTGAAGATTCGATTTCATGCAAAAACGTACATATGTTGATTTTTTTTGTTATAAAAAAACCTATTGAAGATTCGAGGATGAATCTTTCTTGGCCGGCTAGACCTGATGCAACTTGATATTTAGAAATATTCTAAATATCTTTATTATTTTGATAATCGTCGTTTAATTGATGTTCAAGAGATAGACAAAATCGATTTCAAACTTAAGGAGGAGATTGTTCGGATAAGCTTAAATCAAATTACTTGTTGAGCAAGACATGTAGTTAGACTAGATAAACTTGAGATATTTTAGGAGTTATCTAAAATATAGTTTTCCTAATAGGAATATGAAATTATCTAATATATATATAAGGAGATGTCTATGTTGTGGCATAACTTGTGAGATTAAGATTGAGAGTTTAGATTCTGCATTGAGTTTCCTAAGCTAATAAAAAGAGTCATTCTTTATACTTTTTTAATTTCAGATATTCCAACCATTGAATTCAACAGATTCATTTCAGAGTGAATAGAGAACAGTGAAACGATGAGGAAAGAGTCCATCTACCTCTTTGGTTGTTCAAACACTTATAGAGCCACAAACTCGGTCCCGTTATAAGGTCTTAGAGGAAGAACGTGAGGATAGTGAGATTGTGGAAGGTACTGAAAATGATAAGACCTGAAACCAAGAAGAAAGAAGCAGCCTATTGCACATACTAAAGACCTGACCCTGGCTCACAGTCAGAATGCAAGACAAAAAGCTTCCGTTAGGACGCAATGTTCTTGTTTTTTGCATGGAACATGCGTGGGTTCAACTTTCCACAAAAGCATGCCACTATGCGCTAGTGGATAAAAGAGATTAAACCAATTTTTGGAAATGTTATTGAGACACAAATTAAAGAAGATAACAGTTTTTTGATAATAAACTCACCTTTTCTAGGTTGGTAAGTTATAACCAACTATGATCATCACCATCTTGGTAGGCTTTGGGTGTGTATTTCTAATTATGTGGAAGCTATGGTTCTTAACAATAGTGCTCAATAGATAACACTTGGACTTAAGATGAGGGCTAGATCTACTACATTCATCTGCACAGCCATCTATGCATCAAATTTTGAAGTTGATATGCGTGTTCTATGGCAGGAGACAATTGATCTTAAGGCAACTTATGACAATCTTTTTCACCCATGGGTCTTATTAGGTGATTTCAACGAAAACTTATCAACAGCAGAGCATTCACGAGCTTTGGATTATCGAGTTGATACTTCTGGTATGCATTGCTTTCAGTCAATGACTAATACTATTGATCTTGTTGATTTTGGCTAGCACATAACCATTGTTTACGTGGACAAACAAACAAGGAAGGAACCCAATTAGCAAAAAGCTAGAGAGGGTGGTTGTGAATGATAAATGGATGACTGTTGTTCCAAAATCTTTTGCTGCTTTTGAACATGGTGGAGTATCATATCACTGTAGGAGCCTTGTCCACATTTCCTCTAAGATCCGCACTAAGAGAAAACTGTTCCATTTTTTCAATTTCCTCACAGGCCACTCTCTGTTTCTTCCGGTGGTTAGTCAATTGTGGGAACAAAGTCAGCCTTTGTATCATTTCCGATGAGCTCTACAGTTATTTCATAAGAAATTGAAGTTGCTCAAGCCTGTTTTGAGATCTCTTAACAATGAACATTATGGAAATATCTCACGATGTACTAAAGAAGCTTATGACGAGTTGTGTAAGCTTCAAGAGGAAGCTTTGTTGATTCCGAATGAATCACACTTCCAGGCTGCTGCTGATGCAAGTTCAAAGTGGAGTCATTTGGCTCATATATAACAGGAGTTTTATAGAGATATCTAGAATCAAATGGTTAGCAGAAGGTGACCAATACACTTCTTATTTCCATAGAGTTTCCCAAACAAGAGCCACTCTGAATGCAATAAAACAGCTACAGTCTCGTGATGGTATGTTGCTTACTACTCAAGAGGCGATTAAAGATAAAGTTGTCACTTATTTCAAAGACTTCTTACAAACAGGTCAGACGCAGAGTGGGGGTTTGCTTCAGCAACGCCTAGCTGAGCTTGTTGACTATCACTATCCGGCCGTCGGCATAAATAATTTGATAGCCATAGTTTCTCATGAGAAAATACAAAAGAAAGTTTTATCTATGCCTACAAATAAATCACCGGGACGTGATGGCTGCACCGTAGAGTTCTATGAGGCTGCTTGGCCTATAATTGAGGCAGATTTTGTAATTGTGGTTAAGTCTTTATTACTCTACTTATTCTCCCATCCGGTATAAACGCCACAGCATTGGCTCTGGTTCCTAAGCACACTGCAGTAAACACTATGCACAACTTCCGGCCTATTGCGTGTTGCAACCTTATTTACAAGGTAATCTCTAAGATACTTGCCACCATGTTGAAAATAATCTTGCCTAATGTTATTGCTCCAAACCAGTGTGCGTTTGTCAAGAATAAACTGCTCCGTGAGAATGTGTTATTGGCAACAGAGCTAGTTAAGGATTACCATAAAGAAGATGACTTCCCAAGGTGTGCCATCAAGTTTGATATTGCCAAACCATTTTGACACCGTTGAGTGGGGTACTGTCATGGTAGTTCTCCAAGCAATGCAGTTACCAAATTTATTTATTAAGGGGATACATGTTTGTATATCACTAAAAGAAAACTCGCTATTTGAGACTGCACAATCAGGCTCAAATCAGTCTCACTACCAAAATCTGAGACTAAAGTGAGACTGATCCAATTAGTCTCAAAAGGCGAATCGCTCTTTTCTGGAGTAGCAGATTAGTCGCTCATTTGCGACTAAAATGGGACGCGCTTATTCATGCCCAAATAGCTTTCTCATCATGTATGTTTCCTCTACAACCAAATGTTTTTAGTAGATTAGCCTCTCTTATTCGTTGATTATACACTTCATCACCAATTAGTATTGGGGGTGGGTACTGATCTATAGCATCTTTTTCTTTCAAAAAATTTCTTTTATTTCTTCTTAATGGATGATTCAGAGGGAGAAACCGTCTGTGACAATCAAACCAACATGTCTTCTGTCCATTTAGTATCATCCATGCATAATAGACAAGCTAATCGACCATGCGTCGTCCACCCTGATAACATGTCGTACGCATGGAAGTATTAATCGTCCACATTAAAACTGCTTTGACATTGAAATTCTGATTGCTGAACTTATCATACACCTCAACTCCAATCGTCCATAACTCTTTCAACTCATCAATCAGAGGACAAAGGAATATATCAAGACTTGCTCATGGATGATGTGGACCTGAATTCAAAATCGTAAGCCACAAATATTCTTCCTTCATACACATACCCGGGAGTAAGTTATATGGAGTCATTATCACAGACCACAACGAGTGATTATGAGGCATTCCAAAAGGATTGAGTCCATCGGTGCATAATCCATAATATACATTGCGAAGCTCACTTGCAAAGCTAGGGTGCAACTTTTGAAAATTCTTCCACTCTGCTGCATTGGATGGATGAGACATCTCTCCTTCATTTGATGCATGTTCTGTGGGCACTCTGATACAGTCTTTTTATTCAATCAGCAATAGGTAAATACCACATACAACTGAATGGTATTTAGGTTCGACCTGTTCTCTCCTTATATCTTGATGCTCCGCAAAATTTACACTTATCCCATTTTTCATCATCTTTCCAGAAGATCATACAATTATTCATACACACATCAATTGTATGTAAGGGAGCCCTAAATTTCGCATCAGTTTCTCGATTTCCTAATATAACGTAGTGCCCTGATTATCCTTAGGTAGATACTCTGAAATGATTTCTGCCCATTGGTCTAGTTCATGTTCGGATTCATTAAAATTTGTTCTCATATGCATCAACTGAGATGCTAATAATAATTGCGAGTGACCTTCCTCACAACTATCATATAAAGGATTGTTAACAGCTTCTAACATGGTATAAAAATTTTGAGCCTCATTATTAGGTACTTCTACTGTAATTTGATAATCATATCCATACTCTGCTTGATCATTCTGATCATAAGTCATGTTATGATCATAAGTCGTGTAATGCTAAGAAGGAAATGCATCATTTACCATCCCTACATGTGTGTCTTCTACATGAGAAATGTCTTCTTGATTTTCACTTCTACCATAACTTGCACCACACCTACCTAAATCCACATTCAAATCTTCCCATGCGTGTACCATACATAATATTGAGGCATGAATCCTCGACTAAATAGATGATTTGAAATTTTTCGTGCCGGCAGAATTTTATTATTTTTGCAAGAAATACATGGACAACAAAATTTACCCCTATTACTGAGTGCAAACGCCTGATTACCCACAAAGTTCATGAACTCGTCCACTCTAGCAGTGAATTCCGACGAGATGTTACTCATTTTTCATCAATTCTTCTATATATCCACTCCCGAAAATTTGTATAATTAAATGGTTAGAGTATATATAGAATTAATTTGTCACTAAACTGAGACTGGAATGTATGACTGATTAATCAGTCACACATTTTTTGGTTACATTATTAGGTACAGAACAAGGAAAACGTGTGTACCTAACACTTTGTGACTGGTTTGAGACACATGTTTGAGACTCAAATTACAGTCACACATCAGTCACACATGTGCGACTAATTTGCTTCTTTTCCGCCTAGTTGCAAATCAGTTTTACCTTAGTCGCACATGTGCTATCATTGCACAATATCAAAGTCGAGACTAATTTGAGACTGTTTTTAGTTAGTCTCACTTTGGTCGCATAATAGTAACACTTCAGTATCACGTTTTGCAACTGATATTTCAGTCACATTTTCAGTATCAAAATTCCTGTTTTCTTGTAGCTTCACGGTTTGGTATCCATATTACTGCACTAGCTTCACGGTTTGGTATCCATACTACTGCAGCGATGTGAATTTAACACACTTAAGCTTTGCTGATGACATCATGGTTTTTACGGATGCCAAGTCTAGTTCCTTGACTACTGTTATTGATGTGTTCAAGGAGTTTGGAAATATGTAGGTACTGCACATAAACCCACAAATTCCTCACTATTTACCGTAGGGCGTAACCGTTGACCTCTCCTAAAAACAACTTTGGTAATTGGCATACAAACTACGAACTTGCCAATTTGCTATCTAAGATCGCCTCTTACTACGAAATCCATGACACGACTTGATTACACACCGCTACTAGAGGAGATTAAATCTCGTATGAACTCTTAGGCATCCTAGACTCTCTCTTATACTGGTCACCTTCAACTTATGAGGTCAGTCATTACAAGCATAGTGAATTTCTGGTGTGCTACGTTCAGATTGCTAAGCCTTTGTTTAGACGAGATAGAGAAGTTATGTGCAGCGTTTTTGTGATCTGGTTCTCCAAACGATACAAATAAAGAAAACGTTAATTGAAGTGATGTTTGTAAGCCAAATTCAGAGGGTGTCCTGGGTATTAGCCTTCTGCGACACTCGTCCAACGTTTTTGCAATACGATTAATATGGAGGCTTCTATCCTCGACAGACTCTCTTTGGGTTGTGTAGACCAAGCATTATCTACTAAAGTATAGCTCTTTTTGGGAGGTGAAAAGTGGGACAAAAGGGTTCTGGATATGGAGAAATATACTAAAACTCTGTGACCTTGCATACCCATTTGTGAAGGCTCGAATCACATCAAGAAAGTCTATTTTCTTTTGGCATGATAATTGGTGCTTGCTTGGTCGACTTCTCGACTACATAGAGGATTCTGGTACAAGATATTTTTGACTGCTGAGAGATGCTAAAGTTCGTCAAGCAGTTTCAGATTCACAATGGTTACCTCAACTCCATCGTTGCTGGCATTTGAGCAATGTTCTTTTAGCGATTAGAGCTGAACTATACCAATTACTACATAGGGTGGCGACATCATTCTATGGAGACACTCTCCAAGTAATTTCCGCTAATTTTTTTCTTCAGCTCGAACTTGAAATCAGTTACGAGCGATGCACCCTAAGGTACAATGGTACAAACTTGTGTTGTTTTCACAGGTTGTACCTAGATTCTCGTTTATTACTTGGCTTGCTATCAAGAATAGATTTTCCATAGGAGACATAATGCATTTATGGGGCAGAAAACAAGTTTCTGTGTTATGTGGAGAAATAAATAAAACCAGAGGTCATTTATTTTTTGGTTGTCCATATAATTACATAGTTGGACGAACCTTTGTTCCTCCCTATTATCCGAGGTCATCAATCCTGACCGGAGTGTCACTGTCTCCTCTGTGCTCGATAACACTTGCAGTCATCACGATGCGATCTTACAAAAGCTTGTGTTCCAAGCTGCCATATATCACCTATGGTGTGATCGGAACTCCAGAATCCATGGGTGACATCCTGCAACTGCTGCCACTCTTACACGCCTTCTAGACAAGATGATACGCAACCACATCACCTTACTCTATTACTCTGCTCCTCATAAACTACATGGCTTGATGCAAAGGTGGTTTGAAGTCAGGATGAGTTAAATTTTAGTTAGTTCTTTTATTCATTAGCTTACCAAAAGAATAATGCTATTTCTTTCTTGTTTTGAAAATAATGATTTGTAAATATTTTTCCATTGATCAATAAATTCAACAAAAAAAATTTTTATATACCTAAAGAAAAAGCTCTGGACCTGATGGCATAGATGCAAGCTTCTATCACCTTAACTGAACCCAGTTGGACCTGCAATAGTATAAGAGATTCAAAACTTTTTCATGACAGCATAAATTTCAAAAGGAGCAAATGAAACATTAATATCATTCTTATCCCGAAGATTGCTAGCACAAAGAGGTGGCGGATAATCGACCTGTAACTTTATAAAATGTCTATTATAAGATAATTAGTAATATCTTATCCAAGAGGATTAAACCACAACCTAAGTTAATATATGACAATCAATCATCCTTCGCCCCTCAAAAGGTACTCTCAAATAATATACTCATCTCTCATGAGATGCTTCATTTCCTTAAAACATTAGCAGCAAGATTGTATGACATAATCAAGTGAATGGTAACCAGAGTTTTGTTGTGCCAAACAAAATTGGTGAAAGCTACGATTGTATGACATTATTTTGATACTATGTTATATATTTCTGTGTAAATCTAAATATCTAATATATTATATCAAATGCACATCTATTTATGTCGTATATATGAACATATAATATTATTTTCCGTATAAACATGTAATTTCCTCAATTTCTATCTTGTTTTTACCATAATAATTTTATTTTAAAGGCCATTCAATACATTGCTTTGTTTTTTTCACCACAGTAGTTTTGTTGGTACATGATACGTCACAGCCGAAAAAACAAAAACTGGGAAATAACATCATTTTCTATATATCTGCACGACATTATTTTCGACCACGTCAATGCATGCATGTGTTTGGAAATGAAAGTGTTCATGTTTTAATTAATAGTTAGCCATGCTCTAATTGTTTGACCAATTTGTTTCGTGATTATAGGGATTCACAGACAAATAGAATCTGTTTGTGATTACTTATTGCTTCATTATTTATTACTTTATATAGATATAGTATGCTTAGTTTGGTCCTATGTAATTTTATTTAGAACTATATTTTTATCATTTATTGCTTGAAACGTACACATGTTTTAGTTGTTTGGTTCATTGTAGCCCTGCGTATTCGTCTTTCGGGTAAGAAAGTTTTAGACCTATTTAGAACCTGCTACAATTTCGGTTCTGTTCCGGGTGATTTGGATCCAAATTTTTAAGAGCCAAAAAATATTTGTATATCCGAATATTAGTCAAGCAGCCGAACCTATACATGCACATGAATACCCAAAAAATATCCATATAACCGAAAAATACTTGTATACCCGATTGTATTTCATAAATTACTCAAAATATTTCAAAAATAACTTAAAAATACTTAATACCCGACACATACCCAAGGACCCAAACCTGAATCTAGACTCAAATACACATATACCCAAAAATTACCGTAATACCCGAGAAAATTTTTGAGTATCCAAGAACCGGTCGGGTACCCAATCGGTTTCGGATAGAAACTGGACCCGATCCGATACCCACGAATAGTTTATAATTGTACACAATATGGTAAAACTCTTAGAGCTGGACCCAGATCCGAACGTGCTTTTTTGGGTCGGTTCCGGTTCGGTTCCTCGAGTCCAGGTATTATGCCCAGGATTTGTTCATTTTTTGTCATTAGAAGCATGAATTGACATGAGACTCATTGTAATTTTTAAAATGAATGAAGTAGTGTTGCTGTGACTTACGTTGCAGGTTTTCAGTAAAAAGAAAGAATGTTTGATAAACATTCAATTGTGAAATTCTCATTGTATGATTAAAGTTTTTAAGAACATCAAACTATTTTTTTTAATTTTTGAAACAAGTGGAGGAATGTTGGAGTTGTTACTGCAAATTAGATAAGTTTGAGCTAACAAATATTATGTAATCACTTTTAAGTTAGTTCAAAAAAAACCTGATTGTGATAACAACGTGATTCATTCTTGTTTCTTAAATTTAAAAGAAAAACTTCCATATATAGAAACAATAAAAGGAAGTTATTGTTCTATAGAACTTTGTATATATGTGTAAACGTATCTCAAGAGGTGGATTGGGGATCACTTCTAAAGATAGTAAACAATATACACAATGTATAGAGTTCAATAGAGATATGCTTTAGAGTTTCATATCTATCTTTACGTGCTTAAAGATAGAGAGCAAAAAGAACATTGGAGTCGATCCTCCTTAATATTCTTGCACAGAACAAGAGGACAATCTACTCAAATACAGTAGCACTTGCTACGTCTCTGTATTTTTTTTGTCCTTATTTGTTTCACCATTCTCTGTTTTCTTTCGCCATTCTTTGTTGTTCTCTGTTTCAGGTCTTGGTTCCAAAAGTTTGGAGTATATTATGTTTGAATCAAGGCATAAGGAGAACGAAGAACTCGAAGGCACCAGAAGAATGACTTTCATTTGTTAAAGATCAAAGGAAGATGCATCTGAGATGGGATATGGCGATTACAGTGAAGAAACATCTATTTGCTCTTGCAGATTAAGAGAAAAAAATTGATTCTCACATAATAAGAGTAAGATTCAAGAGAAGATAAAGAAAGCTTATCTTGTACTGTCTTCGACATTTTTCCGATGTTCTGCACTTTCGAAGAGTTATTGAAGCAAATCAGGCAAGGATTAATGTGTTTGAGGCCAATAGGTAAGGAATGATCGATGTTGAACGACAAGGAGAATGAGACCGAGTAAAGACCGAAAAGACAACAGATTCTTTGATCTTGGTTGCTATCGTTCAATAATTTCAAATGTATTCATAAAATACAAGTCTCTCCTGTCGAACTGTCGATTTTTTTATAGAAAAGAAGAGAAGAAAGAGACAAAGTAATAGAATAACCGAATATATGAACTTTTTTTTATCTGAAACTTGTTAATTTACATCAACACAAAACTGATTTATAAAGACAACAAAGAGACACAATCTAAGAGTTGCATCTCTTCTACTTGTGACATTTCGACACTTAACTAAAAGATACAAACATTCACTTTTAAGAATTATTTTGGGGTCACAAATGTATAATTAATGTGTTAGGGTCATTA